>JAQOWT010000021.1:0-102261 GCA_030407085.1 Trichopria drosophilae
CGGTCTCAAACGTTTGCGATACGTTTGCGAATTGAGAAAATATAGAACAATCTCCCGAATATCATAATAAATATTGCGAAAATAAACGAATTATCGAAAGTTACTAGATCCAGTACACCTCGATATACAAAATCCTTTAAAAGGTTTGCGATTTTTTTGCAAACGGTCTCAAACGTTTGCGATTCGTTTGCAAATGATAGCGCTTACCAATTTTTCGTTTGTGACTTTGTCGTTTAAGTTATTTTCCCCCTGAAAAACTACATGGGCCGGGGGCCAACTTTCCACGATCGCTTCAAAGTCCCTTAAAAAGGTTTGTCGATTTTTTTGCAATCGTGTCTCAAACGTATGCGATTCGTTTTTGCGAATTGAGAAAATATAGCAATTTTTTTTCCCGAATATCATAATAAAATAAAGCGAAAATAAAACGAATTATATAATAAATAATCGAATTACAACTTTACTAGATACAGGACCAGCAAAGCCCCCCAGCCCGCCTCGATGGGTACAAATCCCCTTTAAAAAAAAGGATTCCGATTTTTTTTTTGCAAACGGTCTGAATAAACGATTTGCGATTTTCGGGGTTGCAAATTTTTTCGTTTGCGGGACGTTGTTGGGTCCTTTTTAAGATATTTTCGAAAAAACGGACATGGCCGGCTAACTTCACCACACGTTTTGCCTATTCTTCTGGTCATGCACTTTATTAAATTTCGATCAAAACTCTTTCTCCTTCTTCCCTTTCCCCCCTCCGTCCTTCCGCCCACACTTAAAACGATAGAGTTCTAAAAAATCTTTTTCCCCCTTTTTTCCTCCCTCATTTTGTTTGAGATGGGATACAACTTCGAGGGCGCTACATGGACAGAGTATTAAAAAATAGGGCCTCGCAGGCAACTGCGGATCTCCCCCGTTTTGGGGTCCAGTTCTCTTTGGTTCTAGATTTTTTCCCAGTGTTCCTTCGTCCCCAGGAAATGCACTGCTTTTTTATATTCAGTTTTCTGTTTGAATTCTGAAGAAATTGGACATTGCGCTTAAAACATTTTCAATTACAGGACGTATTAGGTATGTTTAAATACACTTTCATTATATTTGTTAAGTATAATGTGTAATTAATTTTGGGTTTTTTTATATAAAATTTATAATATTTTTATTAAAACTGTAATCTTTACATTGAAGAATCAGTGATTGAGAAAAATCAAAACAATGAACCATATCAATTTTGATTCCATGCTAATGCGAAATAGTTTTTTTTTTTTTTAATTAACCCCATTTGTATTTACAATCTATTCTATGGAAATAATAAGTAAAAAATCTATTAAAAAATTAACTAAGGCATTGCAAAATAACCTCCCACTGAAAGCTCTGCTATTAAGTATCTTACATTATTAATTACATATTGTGATACTATTTAAAAAAAATTTTTTTTTTTATTTTTTTATAAAACATTTTTATTATTATTAAAACCTCTTTGGACAGGTTAAAAAACGGTTTTGAATTTTTTGCAATCTTCTGGTCGTGGTCTCTCTCGGTTCCCCAGCAAGTTTCGTAGCCAGAAAAAGTGTATGTCTTTTTTAATCTTTCGTGGTACGTGACACTAAAACGTTTATTTCCTCTGTCACTGTCCTTGTTACATTCCAGGAGCACAATTGTATCACGTTCAGTGGGCACATACCAAGGGGCTTGGCCTCAAGATAATTCCTATATTGTTTTACTGGAAAACGGGGTAATTATTTCGGATAGCGGAGGTTGCGGGCTGTCTTTCTAGGGATAGTTGGGGGATTTGTCGTTTCCCACATCCAGTACAAAGTTGTGCAACTTTAATCCAAGTTCCTTCCGTGGGGGCCATAAATGCTTGGTTCCGTGGGTAGTCAAGGGTGGATGTCCAGAATATTCCACTGCGGGTCAGCCATGGGGGCAGTACTTGAGTATTTAAAGAGTGATTGGGGGACAAGTGGCCGTAGCGCAATGTAAACTGTTTAACTTGGGTTGAACTGAGGTTTCAGTGCACGGTGGTGGCTCTCTAGGTTGGAACCACGTGTCTACAAGTGGCTTGTGTGTTCGGTAGCTTCATTGGGTGCTGTTACCCTCCCGCGTCGGCGATCTGGTCACGATAAAAAAGGCGGTAGCGTCTGCAAAAGGGTGCATGATTTGGATGTTACTCCGATGGGGGTAAGTCGGCAGTGTATAAAAGGTACATGGGGGTAGTCCGATGACACGCCCTTGCGGATCCCCGGCGTGGAAAGAGTATGTAAGGGATGTTTTGTTCTTCCTTTGGAAATTTTACATGGTAATGCTTATTTTAATAGATTGGATCTTTATAATTACAAAATAGTAGTGGAAGGTATTTTTCTGTTCCAGTTTGGGGCAAAGCAATCCTGTGTGCCACACCTTAGCAAAGCTTGGGTGCGTTGTCTAAAAATACTGCTTTACAATATTTCTTTTCGCTAAGCCTAGACGTATTGTATTTACAATTCGATGCACTTGGTTCAGTATGGAGCGTGGATGTTTGTCTGAATCCAATATTGATAATTTGGTATTAATTTCTTTACAGCGATAATGTTTTCCTAATCTTGAAAGTAATAATTTTTCATAAACTTTTGAGTAGTACCGGTAAGCAGACGGATAGGTCGGATAAGAACAAACATTATTTGTTGGTTTTGCCCGACTTAGGAATAAGTAATAGACTTTGTAGCTAATTTCTCATATTATGGGGGTGCTTACATTTATAATAATGGGAGTATGTTCGGATGATAGAATCTAATGCAAATTATATTGTTTAGTTTTTATAGTGTTATAAATTACAACGAATTGTGTGTGTGTGTGCAAAGGCGAATGCAATTATAATTAATGATCTTTATGTTACAACATTTTGAAATTCATAGGGAATGCAAATGGTAATGTATATTTTTATTTTCATCAAATTAAGTAATGATTATTTACGATATGCAAATATGTTATTAATTTATTAGTGGGACAAACTTTGATTCCGTGCAATTATGCGAATATGAATGTGGGATTTATTATGTGTTGTAAATTATTGAATCCATGTGAATGCATACCCTGGTTAAAAATGAAAACGTACACGAAGGGGTACGTATACTCGTCTTCAACGGGGAAAGCGGTTTTTGGACATGTTTTGAAGAGTACTCGCGTACCTCATTATGGAAAAGTACTTCGACGAGGAGTAAATATTTAAGTTATACCATATTCTTATTAGGTATTGAAACAAAGGCATACGGGAGTGTAACGCCCCTAATCCCCCCCCCTAATGAAGCGTTCTTCTAAGATGAAATAAAGCGTGTAATAGAGTGTCGTTTGTCAATTTTTATACAAGTATAAGTTTCGAATTAAAATATTTTATTTAACCATATTTAAAAGCAAATTACGTTATATTATATTTTATATATGTGTATAGGCGCATGTGTGGCATACTTAATTATTTACGAATTCATATTTATATTTTACTCAGAACTCATAGCCATTAATCTCCAGAACATCCGTACCCAAGGAACAATGCAAAACAATAACAATAAGAAATTGTTCCTTAAATTTTAACACAAATATCATATGGGACAGTTATAAATATTGTGAATAGACCCAAGTGGTCCGATATCCACAACACGGTCGTTGGATCGCGTAAAGCATCTGTGTTTGAAGGAAGCAGTAACTTGAATTCGGTGGACTGCTTGAAATCTCAGCTTTTTTAAGATTACTTTATTTATCTTAAATAAAGTTTTAAAAATTATTAAAATTAAAATAATAAACTAAAAATAAGAAAAAAGTGAAAAATACAATTTTTTTATTAAATTCTCTTATTTGTACATTTTGGGAAAGCGGGTATTTAAGTGTAAGTACGTTTCGCGTCTTAATGTCAAAATCAACTCCTGCTGTACGCTTTTTGTACCTCTTACTGTACACTTCGGGATTTGCGGCATTTTAAAGTGTACGTTCTTTTTCGTGTACTCTTATCGTAATGTACACGAAGCGTACGTACTCTTCATGTACGCTATTCCATTTTTACCTGGGAATATAATATTGATTTATTAGTGGTACAAATTATGGATTATCCGTGTGCATGCAAGATAATTAATATATTGGAGATTCTTTAGCGTTGTAAATTACAACTCCTGTTTGGATCAATTTTCTGTATTGCTCTCCAAGTTTAGGCACCGTATTTAAAAACTCGGATGAAGTGAAACTTGAATCGGTTCAGCACAGATTGATCCGTTACCACTCATTTAAAATCAAGTCCCCAACGTCATACATTGAACATGTACTATTCGTCGCTCTCGCATAGATTTAAAACCTAACCAACCATTGAAGTCATTTTACAAATTATTTTCACGATGTTTTTATATGTCTTAAGAGTCTTGGTACAATATGATTTAACTGTCAATCAGGTTTCAACGTTATTTAACTTATCGCCAACGCACAATATATATCCCATTAGGAAACCCACGTATCCTTATAGAAAATTTTCATCTTCATCTCGCTATGGTTATCATTCGCCTCTTTTCCTCGTTTAAGACGCGGAATGGGAATATACTTCACTTATAATCTCATATCAGGGGGGGGGGGGGTCTGGTTTCAATCCCACAACCAAATTTGATTAATAGGCTTGCGAAGCCTCATTGCTTAATAAATATTATACTGCACCCGTAATATTTTATTATAATAGCTACTGATATAGTTATCTCTTTTAATTGAACCTTGTTTATGTTTTTTGTAATTGAATTCATTTTTGTATTATTTTATATTTGGGAGCACTGTTAAGCCCATTTATTATTATTATTTTATTATATGTAAAAAGGCCTTTAGGCAGTTAATGTATAAATAAATAAATAAATAAATAAATAATAAAATAAATCCGTGCAAAATGCAAATTTAATATTGATTTATTAGTGTTGTGGAAATTATTGAATCCTATGAAATATGCATAATATAATATTGATTTTTACCTAGTACTTATCATTTGGAATCCGGATACGCAATTGCAATGTTTTAATACATGTAATTTTCAAAAATAAGTTGGTATTTTTTATTTGTTCTCACAACTGAACGTCCCACAACAAAGGCATTAATACTCCATGTTTCAACCTATTCGTTAGTTTTCGCATCATTTTATAACAAACTTTTTTGATGCATGGTAAATGATAATTATTTATTAGTACTAATTTAGTATTTATTATTGCATTTGAAACTTTTCTTCTTAAAAATAGTTAAACAATTGAAAGTAATTTATAAGAATAGACCAACATAATACTCGACAACATTCTTTATAATTGAAACGAACTTAATATTCGCAGACAGGATTTTGTTCGATTTTTCTAAAATATATTTGTATTCAAATTTACTAAGAAAATGTCAAAAGCGTCATAAATGAAGATTTATTTTAAAACATTATGTCTACCGATATAGATCTTGAAGATTGGCAGTACCAAAAGTAGTCTTGAAAAATTACGGTAACCGAACTTTCTCTAAAAATAAACCTTCATTGTTTATAATTTCCTTCAAGAAATACATATTTTTAGTTTGTTATTAAGAATGCCAATTCCAATTTACTGAAATAAACATTTTTCATTTTTTAACTGCTTTTATCTGTTGGAGGAATTTTGTGAAGCCTTTCTTGTTGCAAATAAACCCTTTGATTGCAGTTTGTCTAAAAATTTAGGATGTTGGTGGAAAAGGGTTTTAAAAAGTACTATAAGAAACAATTTTTTATTTACTATATTGCCTATTTTGTAAACGTTTCTTTTTTACAATTTATTTGTGTAACATAATTTATTTATGTACGGTACTATAACATAACGAAACAATCTAAATATATTATACAAATTCAACAATTTTCTAAAAATTATGTTATCACACAAATTTTTGCAAGTTTTTTTTTGGTTTGACTTTTTGTACCTCTTATTTAAGCCATTTCCTTCTTTAAATATTCGCTGCATTTTTATTGTTATATTAAAATTGTATAATGTACACTAACATTTATTCAAGCCTCATTGTTTGGTGGTTTTTTTGTGCACTCGAATTGTATTTTATATCTCGCACACCGGTCCTCAAGCAGTGGAAAAGTTTGACTAAAATGGATCCAAAATCGGTTGTATGATATGCAAATTTCTAGCATCAATTTATGGGTTCAAAATCATAGCTGCTCCTTTTCATGGAGATATTCGTATTTTTTACATTTCAACTTGGCTGAAATGCAGTTAAATATTGTTTTATTTTGTTCAAAATATTTATTTTGCAAACCAATTTCTATTAAATCCAGCCTTAGCGTAACCCCCCCCCGTGAAAAAAAAAAAACCAACGGACCGAGGGGTCGTAGTGGGTATGTATGGGCTCCATTTTTTTTTTTTTATTTTTTTTTTTATTGTTTTTTAAAATCATTTTTATTTTTTTTTATTTTAACTTTTATGGTTTTGTTTTCTATGTTTAACCCTTTTTTTTTTCGTATTGTCTCCGTTGGGAAACGCAACATTTAAAATTTTTTTTTTTTTTTTTTTTAATTTTTTTTTTTTTTTTTTTTTTGTTTTTTAAAATGACTTTTATTATTTTTTTTTAACTTTTATAGTTTTGTTTTCTGTATTTTTTTTCATATTCATGTTGGGAACGCAAATTTTAAATCTCATTTATTCTTTACTTTTTATTATGATTAATCTTTAAATGTGAACTGACGAGTATTCTGTAACTGCTTTTAAAAGTCTTGATGGATAAGATTCATCGTTGATAATTTTAATCTTGTATCGGTCCCAAATCTTCAGAAAATCACGATGCACAGACTCGCCAGTTTGTTCGGACCAATACCCTAAAACCATTGTTATCATCAATAAACTGCAAACTTTCTCTCAGATGCTCCAAAATAACATGGATTTTTAATGTTATGGAAATGTCCAGACTTTCGATACTTTTACGCAATTCTTGTATGTATCCAGAGAAGGTCCAACTTTACCTGAAGTAAAACTACAGCTAACTATTTTATTCATAGCCTTGAAACTACCGATGAAAGGGATAATTTTAAAATATCCCACTTCTTCATAGATGTTCGGATCATTAAGTTTATCGGATTCTTTCAGAAGTTTTCTGCAAGCATTTCCTTCGAATTAATCTCCATGATAGTTTTTTGCTACTATTTTTAATTTTTTTGGCCACAATAATGCTTTTTCTTTTCCTACGAGTGGGACCAAACCGTTCCAAAAAAGATGGTTGACAAAACCTTGTAAAACATTCGAATTCATATATGCCGCTTTTATACACATCTGCCAATATTTTTTATTTCTGCGACATGTGACTACGATAATTTGCAGGAACATTTTTTTTCCCCAACATTGCATCTTAGAAAATTTGTTACTTTGTTCATGAATGTCATTGATACTCCTAAATTATTTCGAAAATTATCTAAACTATCTTCCGTTATAGAAACATTTTTTTTTTCAGCAGGATTTATTATTATTCTTGTTGGACGACCTCCGGTAGACAGATTTATATTCACGTTTTCAAGCTTTCCAGTTGATTTTTCGCATTCAATTTTAATTCTTAAAATAGCACTAACAATTTTATCTTGTTCTTTTTCTGGTAGTTTTTTTATAATTTTTGGGATAGTGTTACTGATATTTTTACAATGATGGTTTTTGCCTTTACCGATTTCTTGAAAGCAATTTTTGCAAAGAAGGAGATGATCAGATTTTTTATTAAGTATTGCCTTTTTCCCTTCGTTAACACAGTTAGAAGGTCTATTAGATGTATCAATTACATTATTTGTATATAATCTTTGTGCAGTATTATGTCTTCATAATTGGGCATTTTTTGTATAGGTCTTTTAAATATCCCTTTTCCAGCATCGAGGAGCGTTAAGTAGCAAGTTCGACAAATACTTAACGGAAACCTTTCATCGGATAATTTGAAATCGCTGTTTACAAATTTTGTTATAAGGCCCTAGATTTTTGTGCTTATGAAAAATTTATCGGGTTTAATGTTTCCAAAAGATATTTTTTTACCACATGGGCCACAAACTTTAAGTCTGTTTTCAGCATGGGAACATTTCTTCATAGGATGAGACATCTTATGCCATAAACGTAATGAGGAACGGCGTATGGCCCGCGTTCTTATGAACTTGACGTTACACACTTCACTTGCGAAAAACAAATTTTGCCCTCGCTCCAACTACAACCAACAGAGCGGCGCGGCGGAAGTAAAATCGCAATTTTTGCGGTCCATAAAGATACAGCAAAGATTTATGGTATTATTTATCATCAAAATGAAAAATTAAAAGTGAGATAAGTGAAACTATATATATATCAGTATAATTACTAGCAAAAACAATAAGAAAAATATTAAAATACGAATATCTCGAGAAAAGGAGCAGCTACGATTTTGTTCTTTACAGATTTCGAACCTATAAATGATGTAGAAATAACATATCAAAGCCGATTTTGGATCCATTTTAGTCAAACTTTTCCCTGCTTGAGGACTGGTGTGCTCGGAGGAAGTAAATTCACCTAAAATATGATCGAACGCATTGTTAAAAGTACAATACTTTCTGAAAACAATTTCAATGCTCATTATTAAATGAAACATTCGATGGTTGGGATGAATTAGTTCATTATGTGGATTAATGAACTTTTCGCAGCTATGTGGCATGTTACCATGTAAACGCCGTATGATCATAGGGTGTAACTGACATAACGCCTCTTGCAGAATATATCTGGGTGATTCTCCACAGATACGTCAAATCCACCTTTTGATGTGACAGAAAATAAAAATGCATATTTTTAAAATGTGACTCGGATATTTTTATGGTTATATGTAATACAACAATATCCCAAAGTAGCCCAGCTGTTCCTAAAGTAGTATCCGAAAAATTGTTAGATAAAAAATATACCGATCCAGGGGAATTACTTTCATTACACGGGAATTATTTCTGTCAATTACATTCACTTAGTATATTACTTTCTAATAATATGGATGCCAAACAAAGGTTTAAAACTATCTAACAACCAGCTATTTTATAATAAGCTATTATCAGGTACATATGGTTTAAAAAAATGTAATTAAAGCCATTATAAAAAAAAAAGTAACACAATGAAAATTTCCATATTTCAGAAAGCTTGCTTTATAATAACACGCATCATTTATTTGACATTACATACACTTAACATAGGAAAAATAGTAACAAAATTAAATGAAGTAACACACTCGTTGAAATTTTTGTTTTTTACATACGTTTGATTCAGGTTCTTTTTTTCCTTTTAACCGAGTTTTTCCTAGCAGTCATAGCTGGTTCAGGCTCTCCTTTTCTTTTAACAGTCAATTGATATTTTCTTTTGCCAGTGATAGCTGATTCCAAAATACCTTTTCGTTTTTATTTTTTTTCAAATCGTGTGTTTCTTTTGATCCTATGTGGTAGTGCTTCCATTTTTCGGATAGGTTGCAAGAGCAATAGCTGAGTTGATTAAAATTTACGCCATCAGGCTGAGATCGTACCCACGTCCATTGATGTACATACCTTCATGGTACCTTTAAAAGCGATTAATTTTTCTAGTGGTGCCATTTTATCTATTTCAGCTATATCTTCTGCAGCGATGATTGTATACCAAACGTCAATTTTACACACTTTCAACGTATGCACTAAAGTTTTCAAATTATGAACATCTTTGCCTTTAGCCACCACACTATCCCCTGTTCTTTTGAGAACAGCCCCCACACCGTCAGGAGCATTTTTTGCGCGCCCGCTTTCAGCATTTCGCTTCATTATACGGTATTATACATGTGGGAATATGTAACTCTGCGTATGACTTTATCGTTGCTTACAAATACACGGGACAATGTGTTTACTGGAAAATTCTTCATTATTATATTATCTAAATATCTATTCTATGCTTGGTTTACACTGCACGTAGTGATAATTTGGATAAAATGTATTATACTAAGTGAAAATAGGTAATTTAACACTTTATGACAAAATTCACGAATAAGATTCATGTCTTTATAATTTAAATAGAAATTTCAAAAAAAGGCAGGGGAGATTACTTCATATTTTGAATAGAATTTCTATGAAGTAAACATTTTCTAACATTAACTGCTATATTTTTTTTTTTTTTTATATTTAATATTTATCGGGGCAGTTCAATATTTAGAGCCAAGGGAATTACTATAGAAAAGGTAACTTGGCTTTGATGATTAAAATGATGTTTATACGTAGAGAAAAATGTATCGGGTGATCAACAAAGCAATGTTTTGGCAAAATAAACATAAAATAACAATATTTCTACATAATACAAATATCGCACTTTCTATTGTCATCGCTTTTTATTGATGAAAAAATGCCTATATTTTGAGTAGTAATTGGACGTCAATGTAAATTTTGTTGTATAACTTGTCAATTGGAATGCATTTAGGGATGTTAAAAGATATTTTTAGGCCATTTACAAATGTAAAATTTATTCATTTTGTACCTCTATAACGATAAGAGAAAGAATTTACATATGATTACAACCAGGGGAGATTACTTTTTTCACCTTCCAAAGCTTCCTACGGGACATATGGGCAATTGTAAGTTTTCATTTTAGTGTCGCCATCGTTTTTCTCGAACTGAAATAATTTTTCATTAGGTATAAGGCTGCAATCAGATAAAAACGTACTCGAACAACACATTTAAATATATTTTCATGCTGAAATGTCTGCATTTCATAATAAATTTTTAAAAATTATGTGGAAAAATTAAGAAAACATCTCAAATTTACGTGTCGCCGACTATTTTTGAAAAAGACTTTTTATTCTCCTGATCTGTGTACTGCGTGAAAACAAATGAACCGAATATTTTTACTATCAAAAAACAATACTCTATAAGATATTACAAATTCTAGATCCATACCAAAGGTTTGCACGGTGTGCCACCATCTTGAAGTTATGTCGCCAATTTATTGTCAAACACTATTTTTATTACTTTTTTCACTTTTTTGGCCCCGAACAATCCTCTTAACGTCAAACCGCCTATAATATTAGAAAGTATTTATAAAAACAAAGAAAATCAGCGGTCAGAAAAGTGTGTGCCCTAAAAAATGTTGAAAAGGCACCATCTGCAAAATGAAGAAAATTCGCGTAATTCGTAAAAAAAATGTTATATTTTTAGCGGCACAGTTCCACAGTTATTTATCATGTTTTAAGACAGATTGCAAATGGTTTTTGACACGACATCTTATCACAAAAATGATTGTTCATGTGGATAGCATATGTAATACTTACTACAAAACAGTCAAAAATAACTAGAGAAATGTATTGTTAAAATGAATAGTGCTAAAATTATTACAAATAACCATGTATTGTGTTTTTTTGGACGCTGACCATAAATAGCAGTTTATCATTGCTGTATGATCATCTCATTAAAGTTTTTTCCCTCTGGAATGTGATATTTAGCACAAGACACATATTTTGAGCATTTCGAGATAATGAAGTTTTTCGTGTTGATTTACCTTGCATTCATTTTCATTTAACACCTAGTTGTTGCGAAATTGATGCAGAAAAAAATACCGCAAAACTAAGTAAAAAGAAGAAAACTAGAAGAAAAAAATGTAATTGAAAAATCTACATCTGTTGCTCAAGAAATGTCAAACAAAACAAAGACTGACAAAATAAATAACAATTTTTTTTACTTAACCATCAAATGACCTTGATCCTGACCTTAGACTACGATTTGCTGGCCTCAAACACATATGCATGAATTTTTTCAGATTTTTCCGATGGTTTTTTTCTCCACTTGACCTTTAAATGACCTTGAATCTGACGTTTTCGAGGTTAACGGACCTTCTCATCGTCATCAGCGACCGCGTACCAGCACCTAAGCGCTTCCGGCGATCTCGCGTAGATCAAATGTTGACCTATGCATTATCTACAATTTTCTATTTTTATAGTAGCTCCAAAATTTCTTTATAACCCCCCGAGCCTCCACCAAAACTGAATCACGCGCATAGAACCACACCTTGGTATATCGTCTCCATGAACAGAAAAAAATTGTTGTGCCTTCAAATAAAATTTGTCGTTTTTTTTACTCGAAAATGAAAAGTTCTGTAGAATGGCCTATATGCCAATTTGTTATTTTTATAGTATCCCTAAGGCACCCCCTGAACCTCCTCCAAAAATGAATTACGCGCATAGAACTTAATTTTGGCATCTCATCTCTATCATCAGAAAAAAAATTTAAAGCTGTGCCTTGAAAAAAAATTTACGTTTAATTTCACTCGAAAGTGAAAAGTTCTGTAGAATTGCCCATATATTGAAAATAGCGATTAAAGTGTCAATGGATCTTATAACTACATCCTGAAAATATACGAACACATCTTTTCATAATTTTTTATCCTCGCACATTGTGAGTTTATTGAACGATTACATGACAGGGCTGATCAGAACTTAGATTTTAAAGAATCAAAATGGCGAATCCAAGATGGTCGACTAAAATTTTAAAATTTGCGTGGATTCCCCAGCAAACCTACAATTATTGGGAAGCACTCAAACTGATTCATTTCATTGAACATGAATCCTATTTTTGTGAATCCTTCTTTAAACTTAATTGTTTTTGTTAGGAATGGATTATTGCAAAGCCGGAATGTGTTGTAATCTCTTTACTAATAAAACGTTTTTATCAAATAACTAAATGTAGCTACGAAATAACAATTATGCATAAATTATGATAATAAATTCCCTATAGGGATATAAAACTGTATACTTATAACGCTATTATCTATCAAATAAATTTAGTTCTATAATATGATAAAAAATGTACGTCTTGCAATAAATTGATACATAACCTCTTTTAACCTTTATTTTATCACTGAAATAATGTAAACTATGCACGACAGTGCACATGGTATGCGGCAGTTTGAAGAAAAAATTTATACGTACAGCATACATCATTGTAAAATTCTGTAAAATTAAATTTGTTTTTAAAAAAAAATGTAGTCCTAATAGTTACAATACTAATGGAATTGTGTGTGGGCGCGCGCGCGCGTGATGGCTACTATGGGGGTGGACCATGTTGCCACTGCCTCTCCGCGGGGAATCCCATTTGTTCCACTTCTACCATTACTACTGCCAGCATTGCTATGCGTGCTATATATGCAGGGTGAGTATCTATGATCCGAATATAAGGCACGCCGTGTTATCGTTTGAGCGATTGTGATTGGTCGATTCAAGCGGTAAGGTCTCTTGCCATTGGCCACGACGGTGCATACGCAATGGTGCGGAGAGTGATGCCACTAGGCCACTACACGAATATGGACAAACGTTTTTTGCTGCCCTTCATAATCCAGTGTATGTCAGTTAGCTGTAAATCAGTAAAATGTATCAGTTCTACAATTCAATATCAGGACTATTGACGTGTTTGTAGGTTAGGGAATATTTTTCTTTTAATATTTTTGCGTAATATTGTGCTCAAATGAAAATTCTAAAAATGTTTTTGCGCAGTGTAGTGGCATCACTCTCCGCGCAATTTCGTGTGCACCGTCGTGGCCAATGGCAAGAGACTTTACCGCTTGAATCGACCAATCACAATCGCTCAATCGATAACACGGCGTGCTCTATATTCGGATCATAGATACTCACCCTGTATGTATACAGGGTGGATGCGAAAGAATTGTACATAGAGTAATCGTATTTTCCAAAATATCGATTACAAAAGGTAAAATGTACTTAATATGGATTTCTCAGAATATATGTCTTATATAATTTTTCTTTTACAGCAAAATGTTAATTTGACATGAAAATTTGAAGTTAATTTACGAAAATTGATATCCTAGGCAATTTAGTTTCAAAATGCAAAACATGTTTTCACGTGCAATTAAGCTATTTGCCAAATAAATTTATTTCTTACAAATTCTACATTTAATTTTTATTGTTAATTTTAATGTAATTTTCTACTTTAAGTCGTCAACCAAGTCAATATTTGTAGGTTAAACACAGGATTCCCTATGTAACATTCTCTCACTTCCACCCTGTATATAGACTGATATATGCAATAAATAAATATATATAGGAAAATATTCATAATAATGGTAAAAATGAAAAACTTATTGCCATTATAGTTAAACAAATCTACGTTGCCTCGCAATGAACGATACGATTAATAGAATAGTAACATTTCGAAAAAAATTTAATGTTTCTAAATATTTGTCTGAAACTATCAACATTTTTAATACTTCCCAAAATTGTTTTGTGGGTTCAAAAATATGCTCAAAAAATAATCAAGTTTTAAGTAGTTGTCAAAGCTGTTTCGTTGAGAATAACTTTCAGTCAGTCAGTTGTAAATATAAATGTAATGCATGGACGCCTATTTTTTTTATCAGTTTCTCGGTATGATAACATCCAGCTTTTACCGTTTAACAAAAAATGATAACCTTTTTCTTTAAATATAAGTATCCTATTTGAAAGCAAAGTATCGATAAAATTACATGTTTGTAATGTTTATTCTTTCAAATATATCTAAAAATGTCGTTAACGCCAAAAAATTTAAAGGTGTAACTTATATTTTCCAAAATCATAGTATTTAAGTATCAATAAGGGTTGATATGCAGGCATTCTCATCTGCAATATTATTTCCACGCGAAGGACTTAGTACGTTGTAGGACTACAATGTACTTAAGCGTGTTTTAAATCGTACCAAAGATAACGAATATTGATTAATATAGTACATTACGATACAAGTGCGGAGTTGGCGCCCGAGCGTAGCGAGTGCGGGGATCACCTACGCGCGCGCGTATCGTATACCATTTTTTTTAACGTGTGAGCTAAGTGCTTACATAGCACATTGTTTTCCGTGCACGAATGTTCTACTTTGCACACGGAAGAAAGTGAGCACTTAGCGCACGGAGTTAAAAAAAATTCATTTAAAGCTCTGAATATTTGGTTTAACCACGCAGACAAATTATTATATAAGGTTTGAGAATACAATTATTTGTATTTTTCTAATATTTGTCTATAAATCCCGAACTAAAACCCTGAAAGATGAACAAAAGGATAAACACTACCACACAGTTTCCGTAAAAATGAAAGTAAAATTTATTATTTTATAATATTCATATAATGTAATGTATAATATTTAATAAATATAATAATATCATACAAATTATATTAATACTTAATATGATATTTTGAAATCGCAATTTTTTTTTAAAGTTTTGTTTCATTTGTTTCCTATCCTAGGCTTTGTTTACCATATTGGATATTGGAGAGAAGAATAAAAGAATTAGATGCAAATAAATATTGAAAAGGTTTGTATGACATAGGACGAAATATTTTCCGTATCATCAGGTATTTAAAGTATTTTAATTAATTCATATTACAACCTGTTTTTAATTATTTCATTTGTCGCGCTATTTTTTCTAAAAATAATGCCACGAAGTCCCGCAGTACCTTACGCAGATATCTTATCTGCGTTGAAAGAAGAGAATATATTTCACGGCGATGGAAGTATAAAAAAATTGTCCAATGAAGTATGGACTATTGTGTGCGAACGATGGAAATTTAATATGAAAGAAAAAAATCTGTACGAGTATGTGAAGCAAAATAGACGTGGAATTTTGGATCGGCTTAAAAAATGGCATCACATTTTAGTCGATAACAAAATCTCCTGCAACTCGAACAATAATGACGCCAGCAGTTCGGAATCTGAAGAGTGGATACCTGATGGTGATATTGAAGGAAAAAAAATGGAATTTGATATTACTATTCCAGAGGAGCAATGGCTGACCATGAGACCCATAACGAAACAATATCCTAATGGTAGAAAACGAATGGCTTTACCCACAGGCTGGATGGATGTCGTAGTGCGTCATGTGTGGAATCAACATAAAATTGCATGCGTTTATTGCGCGAAGAGGGCTACAATAAACTGCAATGGAATATACGTAAAAATGGAGGGATATTGTAAAGTGTGCGCTGGAAGATTAATAGGTACGTGCATAAACGAGCCAGAAGCTGGAAACGGAATTAAAATAAATATAGTTCTCAACGATACACGGGGTATTTACTACGATCCGAAAGAAAAAAGACAATTGCGTGGCCCTCAACGCAAAAAAGCAAAATACGATCTTTTGCACGAAAAAGCACACAATTATAGAGAAAAACAAGCTGCGAAAGAAATGGATTACGGTGACATAGAGCCTCCACATCTAAATACTACAGACGTGTTAAGGAAAGCTCGCCAGGAGGCAAAGAGAGAGGAGTTAGGTTTAAAGCCAGTGGATTTAATGCAATCTCTACTGCAGATAGCTTCTGATTCCAACTATAAAGGAATAATTAGGGACATTGGAATTGTACCCTTTTATGTATTTTATTGGAGTTTGCAGCAAATAGATATATCTGTTGATATGTGCAGACTGAAGATACCATTCGCATTAGACGCATCCGGTAGATATGTGCGAAAAATTGATAGATTGGATGAAAAAAGTGGACACATCTTTTTATATGCCATCGTTGCATCCATTGACGGAAAACTTGTCCCAGTCTGCCAAATGCTGTCAGAAAAACATAGCGCCCTTTTCATAAGTTACTGGTTGAAAACGTGGATTGCATCTGGTGCTACAATACCATCCGAGATAGTTACAGACGGTTCAGCTGCTTTACAAAATGCAGTAACAATGGCATTTTGCAACATTTCTTTTAAGGAATACTTAGACACATGTTACAATTTTTTGATGAAAAATACGGCTCCATTACCGGAAACTTATCTGAGAATGGACATTGCTCATTTAATAAAAGCAGTCAGTAGATGGACGTGTTTTCCTTCCAAAAATTCCATCATAAAAGATTTTTATCTAAGATGTGTAGGACTAATGAGTAGTGCCGAAAATGTACAATTATTTGACGACCTTCTTTTAGCAACTTTAATAGTTTCTTGTTCAGAAGTAGATAATGGTGAAAGTGAATGCTCTCGACGATTGAAGTGGTTAAAGTCTATGATTAAAACTTTTAACATGGACAGTATATACGAATCATTAAAAACTACCGATAGCACAAAATGTGACGACAATGAAATATGTTTAGAAATAGATACTGCAGACTTTGAAACATCTTCAAACAGTAATCTCGTTTCTAAACACATCGATGATATATATAATGAAGCCGTTCGGATTGATATAAAAAAACACGTATATGACGTTGAGGACACACCGAACCCGTATTACCTTCCCGAACTGAAGAAAAATTTATTAAGTCTTGCCAAGAAATTCCCAGTTTGGACAAATGTAATGCGATTCAGTTTTCACTCTACTGCAGTAGCTAGCTCGGCAATTGTCGAAACATATTTTGGACAAATGAGAAATAATATGCTCCATAATGAAAGTAACGCACTGCGAACTGATGCATTCCTCATTCGCCATATGCAATCGATAGATGGATGCGTAAAGCTGGGTCGAGCAAGATTAAATAAAAAGACTGATAAGCAAGCCGATGATAATGACGTGTCGTTAAATGTTAAAGATATTAGTCATCTGAATGTCGTCGAAAACTAGAAAGGACTAGTGCAGGAAAATGAAATTCTTAAAAGCTTAGTAGTGGATGATTCTCACGACTTACATCAACCTGCTACAAACGATGTACTGAGCTTCGGGTTTAATGGTCATGAACTGCTGCCCACACCAAGGGAAGAATTTACTGTAGTGTATAATGATAGCGCCAACGTCGAATGCAATATCTTTGAACCTGTGCCAATTAATGATGTGGAAATACCAAAAATAGAAAATCATAATAAAATTACAATTAGCTTTGAAAACTCCGATATGGTAACTTTCCATTCCCAAGATGATACGAAAAAAGACTTATTTAATAACGACTGTAGTGAAATAAAAAACACTATGAATATTCTTAGTACCACCTCTGATATATCGTTTTGTACATCGTCACCGAAAATAATTAATGTAGTACATTCCAATAACACTGAACCGTTGGGAAAGCTGAAGCCACGTGGCAAGTATGTGCAACCTTGTCCCGAAATTTCGTACATTCATCAACGACCAGTTACTAAGATGAAGAGAACGCTAATTCGAAATGGATCCTTGTTAAAAGCAGTGAAATTCGCCAAAGAAAAATTTTATTTTCAAAACACGTGTGCGTTTGACACTATAGCAGAGATATTTACTACTGCGTACTCTAACGTCAAGTATTTTGAAAGCTTTTGCGATAAAGTAACAAAACGCTCGTCCAATGAGGACATATTAAAAACTGCCATGAATTACGCTAAAACAGGAAATATACAAGCTCTGCACCTACAACGAGCAAAAATTATGCGTGTACATGGAACCATTCGTGATAATGTGGTAGCGTGTGAATGTAACATGGTCACGCTGTTTCAACAATTAATGACAGATTATCCATCAATTGTAGAAAATATAACATGTTCTTCTTGCAATGAATTATCTGAAAGAAAATTGCAAACGTGTTCCATATCAGCAAACGTCATATTGAAAGATGGCTTCAGAGGTCTGGAAGAAGCCCTAATTCAGACTGTAGAGGACAAAACGGTAGTTTGCAAAAAATGTTTAGAGAAAAATTCCATTTTAACGACATCGCTTGGAAGCTACATTTGTATTGATGTTGAGTTCTTATACCAGAAACAACTGATAAACGTTCTTGGAATGAGAGAAAGGTTACTCACGGACATATCCGAAATTCCATGTTTTATTCATATTAAAAACGGAACATACCTGTTAGTTGGAGTAGCAGCATTTCGAGAGCCAGCGGCTGGCTGTATTGGACATTATACGGCGTATTGTCGATCAATCCACGGAAAGTGGACGCATTATGATGATTTGTCGAGGTCTAATAAACCTATGTTAAGATTCGAACCGATCAGCATATCATTTATTTTATACGTCAAAGTAGACTAAAATATAATTTATATTATTCATAATGTTTCTTATTAGATATCTGTATTATATTGTTTGTTTTTCAGCAATGATAAACTCTGGGCGATATGTTGCAACCGCAATGAAACGTGTAAAGTACGAAAGTAGTAAGTGTTAATCTGAAATTAAAAAATTGTATACATATAAAAAATAAAAAAATGCATGAAATAAGGATTGGCTTAATAAATGATAAAAATGTATATTATTGTTTATTATTTTGTAAAGAAAAGCTACGTTTTATGGCTGATTTATTCATTAGTGCAATAAAAATCATAGTATGTATAATTATTTGTTATTGTTTCTAATAATTATTTATTATTTTTTTACATAATATGAATGAAGATTATATTAATTACAATGTGTCTCAAGACGGGTACATTTTTTTTTCCATTCGTTATTTCTTTATGAGATTGTACTTATTTCTATGAATTTTGTAAGAATTGCATTGAATGAATTGTAACTGCATGAGTACGCATTTTACTTTAGACTATGAAATTGCTATTAGTCATTGCATTGTATTTTTTATAAGACCTTTGGTTTTGGGGGATGAGCGTTTTGTAATGCAATTCTTATAATAGCCTTATCAAAAATCACATGAAGTATGCGGTATCATTACGTATTATTTTTTCGTTTCGTATTATTAATATTTTTCATTAAGATTAACTTCATTAAACTATTTAATGATTATTAGATTTCTTAGGTTATAAATATTTATGTATAAATGTTTTTTAATGAACCTTCTTTATAACTTCCAAATATCATAATGAGACATTTTCAATAAGACGAGTTATTGTTTTTTAATAATTTATATAATTGTTTTTTGTTGTTTTTGAACGTCTTTATTGCATGGATTCCTGACACTAATTGTCATGCAAAGAAAATATAAGAAAACGAGTAAAAGAAATGATGGTAAATGAATCATTACATGGAACATTTATAATTCAGCCGCCTATTATGAGATGAATGTATCGAGCATTTGACGCAATATTGGTAATAAAGCATAAACTGTGATTTTAGTTGTTAAGAAATATGTATTATATTTGATGTGTATACATATAATTATAAATATAAATATGCATGCAATTATAAATATGTATACAGATTTGTTTATTTATTATTAGTGCACTAGATGTACTAGAATGTACTTGGTTCAACATGTTCGTACAACCCTGACTGTCGTTAAAATAATGTCTAATATAATCTTACGTCTTTATTATATTTTTATGTAAGATTGTACGAACATTAGTATCTGTACATTTTAGCGTGGAATAGGAGTCTTGCTGAAACCACGAAAAAAAAAACGCGCCGAAGTACTCTACCGCAAGGTGGTGTGGAAACGAGTACTATGACACATAAGCAGAATATAAACCGAAGAAAAGAAAAGACGCGCAAGTTGGTTGCACGCATGACGGCAGTTAGCCGCTGTAATTAAATCTCGTAATAGGAAAAAATCACCAGATATCCTAACTTTTTAAGATTCTATCTCTTCAAGCAATTTCACCTGTGCTGTTTGAAGATTGTAGTCGGTTGAACCAATACTAGTGTGTTTTCTATTCTTTGCACAATGATTTGCATTGGATTAGAATTTGTTTCTAGGTTTCAAGAGTTGCCTATAAAGTAATGAAATACCATCTCCAATTCATTGGGACATTTTTTGTATTTTTTTTTTTTTTATTACTTAACACGGGCGTGAATGACCAAAACATATATGATATTGCGATAATATATACATTGACAATAATAATAAAATAGTAATGGTTAACACTACAGGAATAATAACATATAAAATAGGCGAAATAATAAGATAATAAAATAGTGTCTTGCAATAACTCGCGAAAGCCTGGTTTATATCCAAAGATGCGCCATTTCGAGGTAATAAATTCCACTTGCGCGTTAGACGGTATACAGTAGATTAGAAACTCTTCTTTCTTTTACACGATCTTTCATGTAATGCTCTCAAATTACTACCAGATTATAAGACATGTCTATATCGAAAAAAAATACTGTTTTTATTTTTCTAATTTCTTTATAGGATAGTGCATTGAATTTCTTATTATATGTTAAAAATTTGAATGAAGCGAATGTAAATACTTAATTATTGTGGACAGAGAGTTTGCGCCGAATGTACGGAAGAACACGAAAATATTATTTTGTAAAAATTATATTTGTATTAATTATCCTTTATTGTAATACAAATATTCAGCATACAATTTCCAGAATCTTCGAATTTTGCTAATAAACAGCGAGGACAGATCCTTATCGTTTGGCTCAGTAAGTGATGTTCGATTATGTACGATGCTCGATGCGTGTCATCAAATAAGAATGAAAGCGTTATCTTAATTGATCGATCAATAAAGTAATTTTAAGAAAACGACGAATTTCATTTTTGTGTGCTGCCTGCTTCCTCACAGCGACTTGTCAAACTCAAGGTTTGATATCTTTCTTTCTGTTAGATATCCAGGAGAATAGTCATGAGACAAACCAGTTACACGGAGCCAACTATTTGGAAGATGGCAGGTTTGTTAGTGCGCAGAGCTCTTTTTCATAATTTAAATTCATGATACTTTATGTCAAAATTCGTGATGTCTTTTTTCGTTTTCAGAATCGGTAATTTAAAGTAAATGAAAAAATTCTGAGTCTAAATTTTCTCCCCACGATATGAAATTTAAAATATTTTTACAAATCTGTATTTCCATCCAATTATGAAATAATGAATAATCAAAAGACATTTCACCAATTCAGATAGTGTAAAAATCCATCGATAAATAATGTAATTTTTTGGACCTTCTCATTATCCAGAATCTCATGAAAAGCATCGTCATCCGGTAAAAGAATCTTATATAATTTATTAACCTTCGTCCCTTTCAATAATAATGTTGTATTAAAAAATGCAAAGAGGGCATTGATGCACGGCAATTATGTAATTGACAAACTCGGAATTTCCTGTTCTATCGGGTTTTTTCATTGCAATGAATTGTACTCCAATTTGTACGTGTTAGAACAAGAAATATTGTCTGGTTGCAACTTATTACGGCGATGGCAACGGTTTAATGCAATGAAATTAGGTGAATACTAAGAAATAACATATAGATGTGAATCGACTAGTAATGTAATCCTTTATGTGCTTTATTAAACGTGATATTTTGTAAATTATTGGTTCGAAAATCAATAGGAAAATAAAATTCTACTTTCGTGAAGTTAGCCCGCCATTTTAACGAAATCTATCGAAAATATATAGCGTGAAACGTTTGCGAATGGTCGCGATCATAGACTATTCGTTTCATAATTTATCATTTCCAAGATATTTGCGAAAAAAGTAGGCCGAGCTAAGTTTGCATTTACGCTATCAAAATGGCGATTACTACGTAAATAAGTGTTTACAAATTATGAATCAAAAGTGCTTTATCAATATTATTGCGAAAATCTAAAATAATAGATTATTCTTTATTCAGAATTTTGACAATGTAATAGTGCAAAAGTAAACGAGCTAAGAAAAGTTACCAGATCCCGTCGACCTAGTATTATGAAACGACATATTAGGGTCGTCGATACAGTGATTGGCCTCTTACGAGATTTGTTTTTAAAGATATAGAAAAAAATACAACAGCTTCATATGCATATAACAACATCTTAAATTCATTTAAGTTTAAAATGGCCATTGAAAAATCCGTAATGAAAACGTCACGTTTATTAGAAATTACAAATTTATGTCAGCTTTTAGTACATACCGTATAGGTTAACGCGATTTTCCAATATGATTTATTTAATTTATTTTATGACTCATTAATACATTTGGCTAACACGATGCGAACTTATTTCTGAAATACGCCTAATTACTTTTCGTACATATATTTCAGTATAATTCTTAATATAAGTACAGCCCAATAAACAAAATTCCACAATGACTGTAAAGTCACCTCAAAGTTGACTAATAGGCGTTCAATGTCCAACTAATAGGTAACTATTAGTAACAGTTAACTTAAAGATGAATTTAATCAACGCCGTTCAGATTAAGGAAAGCGGGGTGTTATGGGCAATTTTGGCTTTATAGTGAAATTTCTTTTTTAATGTTGAAAGTCATTTAGTGGGCGCATTTGCATTTTGTTATTAAACTATTCAATAATAATTATCTATATCGTAACTAGTTTCTAGTAAAGATGTAATAATACTTAATAGTATGGTAATTAGTATGGAGAGGCAAAATACCCCATTGCGCCCCATCGATGGGTTAAAATGGGCACGAGACGGGAGAGATGAGCACTGCTTTGCGGGGCGTGATGGGCACACCAGTGGCACTGTTGTCAAATAAAGAACTAAAAGAAGAATTATGTCATGTTTAGTAGTGAACAACATGAATATTAAAAAGAAATTTTAGGTATTAATAACGAACAAATTTTTTATTGTGAGAATAATGTTATTTTTTATTCATTCAGTCCCAAAGTACAGTTTACTGTACCGTCATTTTCATCACAGCTCTAATCATTTGTCTCACGTTATTTTTCTTATTCAATTTAAAACACATAAACTCCTTTAGGTAATACAAACATTAAATAACTTAAACCTACTTCGATTAACTTAACTTTACGGAAGAAGTATGCATTGACAAGTGTCGGGTGCAATCGACTGAAGTTTTAGTGTGTTCAATGTATGTACATCATGCACATAAGGTGTTTTGATTTCAAAGTTTCTTTGTAGTGGAACGAATGGTTCTTGAATTATTTGTACAGGAACATATTGTGGGTAACCTGTACTTGTAGAAGGAAGCAGATGAAACTGTTGCTGCGCAGGGTTCACGTACATAACTTCATTTATAGGAATATCTTTTAATACCGCTTTTCGTTCTGCAGGAGTTTTTCTTTTAGCAACGTGTAATTTTTCTTTGTACTCAGGAGAAGTAATGATAGCTGATTTCCCTTTAGTACGCAGTCTACAAAAATATTTTCCTCGCAGCAGTCTACAAAAATATCACCTGTATCAAATCGTATAAATTTTTATGAAAATGTTGTAAGTATGATACCTGTTTGTTTTTGGTGTTTCGTCTAAAATTCACTAAAGAATCATCCTGCGTAGCATTTAAAACCTTATCATGAAATGATTCATTTTAAGGATTGATTGCGTTATCTGTCTGATGATTTTCATGAATAGTAACAATATTGCTACTTTCATTCCTGAACTCTGCTGCAGGAAACAGAATACTTTGTGATGATGTTGAATTTGGTGGAGAATTTATTGGATTATTTTGTGTAACGCTTATTGGTATGTTTGGTGACGTAATGGTTAGCGTAGTTGATGTAGCACTTAATGTCGTTTCTGCCTGAGAGGTATTACAAATAGCTATGCCAATATCATTGAGAACGTTATAAATCGACCTCCTATCTAAAGTTAAATGAAAATGTAATAGTTTAGTTTTAAATAAAACTGGAATGAAAAAATGCACAAAATTGTGGATATACAAATCACCTGTCCGGTCTGAATTTGAATTATAGACCTCTGCTGCAGCAAAATCGTCGTCATCAAATATATTATTATTGAAAGGATAAATGACAGTTTTTATGAAGCCATTTATAGCCGTTTCAGCTGTTATGAAATAGGCAGCTTTTATGAAAGGTTTTCAAAATAATCCAAAAATCTCTTTCATAGTTACGACACACTGTGGATTTTCGCGCATCCACTTATTTACAAAAGACGTATAAAAAGTGCTTAGTGGTTTCATAAACGACACATTTAAAGGCTGAAGACAACGGATGCAATGTGGCGGAAGGCACAGAAGAATTACTCCATTTTCTTCAGCAAGATTTATCAAATCGATATTTTTAACATGGCTCGTATGTCCATCCAGGATTAACAACACCGGTGAATTTTTTGAAGCATGAGAAAATGTTATAAATTCTTTCAACCATCTTACACAAATTTCGTACGTAACCCATCCACTTTTATCATATTCAGCCCACGCATCTGTCGGAGCTCCAATTAACAGATTGTTATCTGGGGTTTTTCTGGGAAAAATCAACATCGTTGGCATATATATATATACATAACCACTTGCAACAGTTTTTCCAGAACTTTTGGCACGATAGATAAGCCAGTTTCGTCTACATTACAAATTTTACTAGGTCCTAAATTATACTTCTGATAAATACTTTCTAACAACGTGAAAAACTCTAATATTACTTCTTGATTAAAACCGTTCGCTCTTGCTGCCGATGTTGGTTCACGAAGAGAAAGTTCTCCGTGTCTTTTTAAAAAGTTTGTAAACCAAACTTTTCTAGCAGTACCTACATTTATAACTATGTAATAAAATGTACATAATTTTTATATTTATATAACATTTAAAAAATTGAACAATACCATTAACGAATTTGTGTTGAATATTCAATGCCTCTGCAGCTTTGAACTCATATTCGCGTACATCAGTTGGTGTTAAACCAAACAATCTTTTTTGCAATTCAATAATTCTTTTTACTAGCTCCTCTTCTTGAGAATCTGTGAATGTTTGCCGAAATCCAAGCTCTAAATAATGCACGAAATAAATTAAAAAATATATGAATAGTAACAATATAACTCCTTAAGTGAAAAACAAAAAATTCTGCAAATTAATAGATATATAACTTACTTTTTTTTTTTTTAATTCCATTATTATTATAACTGTCTTGTGCTTTTTATATTCCAAAACCTTCCTTCTTGAAGTTTCCCGAGGAACTTCAAATAACCGAGATGTTTCAGTGCAGATTTCATCATTCAGAACAGCTTCATCAGCATTTCTTATGTTTTCTTCAGACCAACTTTGTCGACTACACTTTTTTTATATGTGATCGAACAACATTTTCTTTCCAAATTCCTTCCCTCGTGTAGGATATTCATAGCACCTTAGACCAGAGATTAAAGGGCTTAGACATTGAGATTGTTAGGTTAGGTTTTTTGCTTTTGCACAAAACTGCCCGTATTGCCCAGCAGACACTTACCCACCTCGCCCCAACGACCTTCAAAGTTAAAAACAGTTATGCTTATGAAATAAAAATTCAATTTCAAAAAACCAGTGCGCTTTGTAAATACCATTAATGCAATTTTGCACGTACAAAATAATTATGAAGGCACGAGGAAACCTCGTTTTTTTTTAACCCTTTGAGTCACACATTTTTCCTTTTATCGAATTTAGCTGAAATTTGTTACTCGGGGATTTTTGAGGTCGCTGATTACGAATCCGAAGTTAGTTTTTCGAAATTCAAGATGGCGGATCCAATATGACATACAAAAATTTTAAATATAATTCGATTGGGACAAAAATTGCTACTCGGGGGTTTTCAAGGTAGCTGATTACGAATGCGAGGTTCGTTTTTCTAAATTTAAGATGGCGGATCCAATATGACGGACAAAATTTGCTACTCGGGGGTTTTCAAGGTCGCTGATTATGAATCCGATGTCAGATTTAGAAGGCTGAAAATTCCCTAACACGCGTTTTCATAAAAAACTGTCGCTTTTTTACATCTTGCTCACAGCCATTTTGAATTTCGTAAAGCTCATATTGGATTCGCAATTATCGACTTCGAAAATTCCCTAATACGCATTTTCACCACAATTCGCGCTTTTTTACATCTCGATCACCGCCATCTTGGATCCGTCATTTTAAATTTTATGAAGCTGACATCGGATTCGGGATCAGCGACCCCGAAAACCCTCTAATACGCATTTTCATAAAAATTGGCTATTTTTTACATGTTTCTGACCGCCATATTGAATCCGCCATATTGAATTTTGTAAATCTGACACAGGATTCGTAATCAGCGACCCCAAAAACCTATATACCCCGAACTTCAAGTCATTATCTTTCAAAATAGCGTCAAAAATGAATTCTTTCCAAAAAAACATGATTTTGTTGTTTTTGTTTATTTACATACAGTAAACAATAAACAATTATGTATTTTTGGTCATGTAGATATGTTCTTTAAGTACTAAGGTGACAGAAAAGCGCAAAAAGACCGATCGGAATACATTAACCCGTTTCGTCCTGAAATGCCGTAAATTTTGACTTCGTTTCATCAGGTGCTTTCTTAGGGAAAAAATCACTCGATCGTTTTGATATAACCATACCTATTGTATTTTTTCTCGAACTTTCTAAATCCGGTTTCAGATTGACCATATCTGCCGCCATTTTTTAACTATGGCGGTTTAAACATAAAAAAATTGTGAATTTTGAAAAAATTTCTTCAAATAATCGTATTTTTGAACAGGAAACCGTGTTCGGAACAAGCTAAGTCTCTGTATCTGGTGGAGTAATTAGTTACACTAAAAGATAGAATGGTTATTAATTCTTCATTTAAAATGGCGGCTTCAAAATGGCGGTTCTCAGTCAAAATTTTGTTGAAAAATTTCTGGACGATCTGACTCAAAAGCTACGAGCTTTTTAAAAAAAATGTTGAGAATGAAAAGTTCTTAGAATTCATTGAGAAATATAGTGGAATTTTTTAAGATTTTTTAAATGAAGTTTTGAGAAATTTGTTTTCAAAATTTTTTTCAAAATTGTAATTTTTTTACGAAAAATTCTGAACAAAATTTAGAGTATTCTCTGATAAATTCTAAGAGTTTTTTGTTCTTTGCAATTCTTTCTAAAAGTTGATAGTTTTCGAGGAAATGAATTTCAAATATTATAGTTTAAGATTTTTCTTTTTCGAAAGCTATCAACTTTTGGGAAAAAGTGCATAGAATAAAAAACTCTTAGAATTCATCAGAGAATGCACTAAATTTTGTTTAAAATTTTTCAAAAAAAAAAATACAATTTTGGAAAGAATTTTGAAAACATTTGTTCAAAAATTCATTTAAAAAATCTGAAAAAAATCCACTATATTTCTCGACGAATTCTAAGAACTTTTTATTCTTAGCATTTTTTAAAAAAAGCTCATAATTGTTCAGTTAGAGCGTCCAGAAACTTGTTAACAAAATGTTCACCAAGGTCCGTCATTTTTAATCCGCCATTTTGAATGGTGAATTAATAACCATCCTATCTTTTAGTATAACTATTTACTCCACCAGATACAGAGACTCAGCTTGATTAGAACACGGTTTTCTGTTAAAAAATACGATTATTTGAACAAATTTTTTCAAAATTCATGATTTTTTTATGTTTTAACCGCCATAGTAAAAAAATGGCGGCAGATATGGTCAATCTGAAACCGGATTTAGAAAGTTCGAGAAAAAATACAATAGGTATGGTTATATCAAAACGATTGAGTGATTTTTTCCCTAAGAAAGCACCTGATGAAAAGAAGTCAAAATTTACGGCATTTCAGGACGAAACGGGTTAACTTGAACGTAAATAATTAAAATTCAAAGAAATCGAGGTAGTAACGTGGGTTACTACCGTGACTCAAAGGGTTAAATTATGAAACTCGTCCTGCCCCGCTGCCCATTCCACCCCGCTCTTCCCTATATCAACACATTGTAGGGGAAAATAGAGGACAGATAACTTTTTCGGCGCTTCACTGTATACTGCTTTTCCTAGGGGAATCCCCTAACAATGCCTACAGTATGGTGCCTAGTCGCGTAAAAAACATAACCTTCTTAGTTTTGCCTAAGCGCCGTCTGTGACTTGTTTTTTCCTTTTTTAGACTTGACACTGCGGTCCCCATAAATACCACAACGTAATAAAAGATTGTGGGGACCATTAGTACGAGAAGTCCTCATAAGAACCAATCCATATCAAAAACGGTCCTCATATAACTACCAATATTTAAAGGTATGAAACTATACACATTTATGGGTGTATAAGTAAGTATAAATGCAATCAATGATATTCATAATTTTAAGAATACGTAGTAACATTACAATATTTACACAACTTTTTTACGAATTGTAGGATTTCATCTCTCTATATTTGTTATGTTACACTTAACTTGTGTAGGCTTTACCTAAAGAATTGAATGTCTTTTTTGAATCCAAAGAAACTCCAGCCATATGATAAAAAATATGCGGAGAGTAAAAAATTTCTTCGCTCACAAGGTCGTCGTTTCTAAAATCTGGTTTTACGGCTTGTATCGAAAATAACTATTTTTATGTTTAAATTTGGTGTTTTTTTTTTAAATTTGGGACCGGAAATCGAAAGGTCCCAGGATCATACCCTGATATCTGCCGAATGTTCTGCCAAGTTCCCCGTTATTTTTTCTGAATTTTTCACATATTTTCGGGTTCTTCATATTTTTCATATAATTAACATCTCCAATCAGCATTTTTAACATTTTTCTTTAAAAATTTTTCTTGAAAAAAGCCGCCTGCTCGGGAATGGGAATGATTCCGACAGATGGTGCTTGGAAAATATTTCAACAATGTTGAAATGTTTTGATTGATGCAATCACGACCAATTGCGTTGCAGGAAAAACCCACCAAATTTAAATTTATTAATTGTATAATATCATCCTGCAAAAAAATTATAACTGTTTTTATGGTTTTCAATTTGACTTAGGGTAGTTCATGAAACTGGAATACATTTCTTATTCTCTGATACTAACAACATTCTGAAATAAAAATATAATTTCAATTTCAAATTTTTAATATTTTACAACTTTAGTATTGTATATGAAAAAGTGTTTGGTCACATTCACTTAAGATTCAGACAACTGCAGTTGAATTGTGTTTATGTGCAAAGTTGAATATGTGTGTATATGTACACACACACACACAATATTTTCTCACCAATTATGGTATCTTCCGCATTAATATTTAAGCGTTTTTTAAATAAACCATCTGCATAATTAGGTTAATTATAATTTGTTAAAACTATACGAACGTTAAGTCGTTATTGAAGCGTTCAGAAACAATTCTCTGCTGGAATCATTATTTAAATTACCATTTTTTATAACGTTTACTATAAAAGGCGAACAACGTGTGCAGGAAATTGTTTATAATGTAAAAATTTTGAAATTACTTCAGAAATGGAATTAGAAATAAGGGAAATATGGTTTTGAACAAATTCGCTACTAGAATCATTGCTTAAATTATCATTGAATTGTTATTGAAGTATTTTTCCAGTCGCGAATGGTTTGAAACCGATATTTTCCATATTTTAAGTAGTATTTTTGAAGTGTTTGCATAATTTTATATTTATAAACAATTTCCTGCATAATTTATACCTGTTTTATAGAAATCGTTATAAAACATGATAATTTAAACAATGACTGCAATAGGGAATTGTTTCTAAACGATACTTTCCTTACTTCAAACAGTAATTTTGAAGCGTTTGCATAATGTTCACTTTATAAAAAATTTCCTGCGTAAGTCATACGCATTTTACAGAAATCGTTATTAAAAATTATAATTGAAACAATGAATCCAATAGCAAATTGTTTCTAAACGATACTTTATTTACTTCAATCAGTATTTTTGAAGTGTTGATCAAATTTTAATTTCAAAAACAATTTTCTGCAAAAGTTATACGTCTTTTATTGAAAGTGTTATAAACAATGATAATTTAAACAATGCTTTCAGTCGCGAATTGTTTCTAAACAATATTTTCCTTACTTGAAACAGTACTTTTGAATCGTTCCCATAATTTCAAATTTATAAACAATTTCGTGCACAAGTTATACGCCTCCTATAGAAATCGTTATAAATAATGATTCCTGTAGTGAATGGTTTCAAAACGATATTTCCCTTATTTCTAATACCAGTTCTGAAGTGTTTGTATGGTACAATTTCAATTCGTCAAAAATTCCGATAACTTGATGTAAATTGGAAATTGACAGTGAATTTGAAATTCCGGTTTAAACGTTAAAATTCCGAGAAAAGGGGTTTCAACATTAATTAACAATTTTACTATGTCGTAAAATTTTATTTAACAATGTTTATTCACATTTTTAAAAAATCATTTCAAATATTGCTCAAAATCTTTTCCGTGCTGCTCCACGCACAGTTGAGCCCTTCGCAGCAAATTCGAAGGAAATTGATTATAAATTTGAAAATTTTACAAACGCTTGAAAAATACTGTTGGAAATATGGAAAATATCGTTTTGAAACAATTGGCGACTGCAATCATTGTTTCAATTATCATTGTTTATAACCATTTCTGTATAACTTGTGCAAGAAATTGTTTATAAAGTTAAACTTTTGCAAACACTTCACAAATACCCTTGGAAATAAGGAAAATATCATTTGGAAACAATTCGGGACTGGAATCATTGTTTTAATTATAATTGTTTATAACGACTTCTGTAAAAATCGTATAACTTGTGCAGGAAATTGTTTATAAAGTTGAAACTTTGCATACGCTTCAAAAATACCCTTGGAAATGTGAAAAATATCGTTATATAATAAATCGAATAACTTGTGTAGGAAATTGTGTATGAAGTTAAACTTTTGCAAACACTTCACAAATACCCTTGGAAATAAGGAAAATATCGTTTGGAAACAATTCGGGACTGGAATCATTGTTTAAATTATCATGGTTTATAACCATTTCTGTAAAAGGCGAATAACTTTTGCCGGAAATTGTTTATAAAGTTAAAATTTAACAAACACTTCATAAATACTGTTGAAAAAATGGAAAATATCGTTTTGAAAGGATTCCTGCACACATTATACGCCTTTTACTGAAATCGCTATAACAATGATCATTTAAACAATGATTCCGGTCGCAAGTTTTTAAATGAAAACATTGGCACTCACGGGTATTGGAATATCGGAACATGCGATGTCATAAAATGATATACGTGTATAAATATATATATAGATTATTTATATTTTATCAATTTTAGAATTGCAAGATGGCATGGACGGGAAAAGACGCGCGCGATATTCCGCCTGATTGCTTGAGTCATATCTGTCACCATAATAGGAAAGTTTCTATGGTAGTGTGTATAATTTGTGATGGCGGTTTTTGTAAATCAGAGATTGTCAGAAAAGTGCAGAATGGCAAGGGATTTTTGTCTCCAGGCATCTAATTGTTTGTCCTGCGCACTCTAACCTAGGTGGAGATATAATTCAGCGCTGTGATCGAAATACGGGTGACATCGAGAAAATTAATATTGAAAAGAAAATCTTATACTTCAAAAACACCTCGAAAATATGAATAATGGAATGAACAGCACATGTGAGATTAAAAGTTAAGATATGGAGCATGGTGATACAAATGATGTGGATGAAACTTCGTCAGTTATTAGCGAAACGGCATCAATTATTAACGACAGATCGAAGAAACGTAAATTGGAACAAAGCAATGATGTAAGTACCGAAAATGAATTATTAATGGAACTAAACAATGAAATTAAGGAGAATAACGGGTTATTACGTGATAAAATAATACTATTAGAAGAAGAAAATGATTATTTGAGGAAAGAAATGACTCGATTAAAAGAAACAAATACAACGACTTATTCAGACATTACAAAATATTCAACACCGCAATTACCCAAAGTAAACAGAAAGCTACCTACACTGAAAATTAAACAACAACAATACAAGAGGCAAAACAAACAAAACGAGAAGTTACGAATACAATTAAAATCAACAACACAGACATTGGAATAACTGCAATTAAAGAAAATAAAGACGGTGCTGTAATAATCAAATGCGATAATTTAAAGAGCATTCAGAAAATTAAAGAACAGATAGATTCGACCTTAGAAAATAAATACGAGACTGAATTAGAGAAATTAAGAAATCCGACGGTTAAAGTAGTCGGAATAAATAAAGAAATAGCTAAAGAAGAAATTGAAACGACCTTGAGAAAACCGAAACCAATTGAATGATCCAGAATACTACTTATCTGTCAAGCACACATATATTGTACAAGGTAAAAATACACAAACTGCGATAATTGAAATAAATGGGAGAACGTATAAAAGAATTATGGCCAACAAAAAGGTCTTCATAGGGTGGGAATGCTGCCCTGTGTATGAGGTATTCGACATGAAGAGGTGCTTTAACTGCTGCGGATATGGTCATAGTGCGGCAAAATGTCGAAGTACAAAAAAATGTAAAATGTGCGCTGAGGATCATGATTGGTGCGAATGCAATAAGGAGCGACATCAATGTACCAATTGCATTATAAGCAATAAAATGTATAGAACTGAAAGAAGTATTGATCATATGGCGGATGAAGAAGAAAAATGTGATACGTATAAATTAAAAAAGCAGTACATTATATGAAGGACTGATTACCAGACATAATGGATCAAGTTGCTCAAATTCTTTATGAGAATGACGAGTTAAGACAAACGCGAACCGTTTACACACATGAAGACTGCTATAACGTGCATCAAACTAATACAAACCTTAACGTAATACATTTGAACATTCGTAGCTTAAACAAGCACTATGAAGAACTCCAAGCTATTGTTGAAATATACAAGTCAAGCTTAGATGTGATAATTTGCACCGAAACGTGGAACATTGATAATCCCTCTATTTATAATATTAACGACTACAAAATCATATATAACTCTTCGAAACTAAACCAAAATGATGGAGTAATTGCTTATGTCAAAGAAACTCTTTCAGCTGAATTTCATATTCTTACGAATGGACGTTTAAAAGTAATACAGACTCTAGTACAAATTAACAACGATAGTAATCTCTCCATCCTTGGTGTCTATCGATCATTTGCACTATCAGCTGAGGAATTTGTCTCTTCATTACAAGCTATCATCTCTGATGTAAAACAAGCCGACGTCCTAATAATGGGTGACTGCAATATTGATATTTTTTCCCAAAACAGCAATACAGATATTTACCTCGACACTGTATAGTTTAGGTTATTTAGCAGCCATCAAAACACACACTAGAATTACAAAAAATGCAAGCTCTTGCATAGATCATGCACTCGTTAAAAAACTACAAAACCCTGAATAAGTGGAGACAATAATTGTAAAATCGGCTATGACTGATCATATTCCTATAATTGTGCAATGGCCTTGCAAGAAATTGACTAATGAACAACAAGATCAGAATAATCCAAGATATAAGAAACGAATTAATTACAGAATCCTCAAACATACAATTGAAGGCACTGTTTGGAATATGATAGAACAATTTCAAGATGTTAATACCGCTACAAATTACTTCGTGAACACATTTTATAGAGCAATAACGAATGCAACTACTATTACCACCGATCCTGAATTAATCGAGAAACCCCCATGGATTACAGTGGGTATACTCACGTCGATTAAAACTCGAGATAAATTATATAAAAATCGATTAAAACTCGAGATAAATTATATAAAAAATATCTAAAAAATGTAAAAAACATTCAACTAGAAAAAATGTTTAAAGCTTATCGAAATAGACTTACTAGGATAATAAAAATAGCTAAAGACAACTTTTATCGGGAACGAATTAAGAACGGAAGTAGCAATACCCGTGCGTTATTTGCAATCGTGAAACAGATAATCTCACAACCAACTAAAAAAGAAAGAAAAATAGAGAAAATAGAAACTGATGATAACACGCTAGTATACACGAATTTCTTCGCATAGAAGAATTCTTGAACATCTACACAAGAAGCGGAACATTCTTACTACACTCCTTTTACCATATGGTGTTGCGGATGAGCACCTAAGCTCTTGCACACCACATACGGCGCTAGTGCGCACCTGCATGTACATATATATATATATATATATATATATATATATATATATATATATATATATATATATATATATATATGTACATAATTACATATATGATTTTCATATTATTGAAATTATCTGCATAAAGTTTACATATTTTTATTTAATTTTATATTTATTTAATAAAAATAGGGGTGAGGCAGATAGTGCGGCCTTTGGCGGTAAGGCCTGCTCCTTGATGGCCGCCGGCCCCGGCCACGCTGCACGGCCAGCATGAAGGCCATTTCCTTCCACGCGTTCTGAAACACATTTATCATATTAATAATTTATTAATACAAATTTTTTAAACATGCAAATCTGAAATACTTACGGGTTGATCGGGGGCACTATCTGCCTCGACTTCCGGGCTATTCTATAACACAAATAAACACAAAATAAATATTAATAAGTAATGAATGATTAAATCTATAATTAACAGAAATTTAATAACTTACATTTTGGATCGCCGTGATTGCTATTCTGAGCTGCCTGTTCTGTAAAAGTACAGTGTATATGTAAAATGACAATGTATATTAATAATGCATAAGAATAGCGAAGTATATATCAGTTACTTCCGCCAGGAGCTCTGCATTAGCTGCCTTCAGAGCAGCCACTTCCGCCTTCAGGCGCTGCACCTCCGGCGTCTGTAAATTGAAATTAAATATTTATTTTGGGTCGCGTATAAATGTGTATAATCGTTAAAACATAAAATATTGCTCTCTAAAATTATATTTCATTTAAAATAATATTTCAGAAGTGTACCTCGACAATGTGCACGGCGGCCATGTTGTTGGTAATCGTCTAAAAAATAACATTCATTTACATATATATCTTAAAAATTAATAACTTATATCAATGTGAATTAATACGCACGTTTTCCATTATTGTACCTGAAACATAAAAACATATAACTGGTATTAGTAAATTTCATTAAGAATTTCATCTCTCATGTTTTTATATTTTAAGAATATGCAATTTCGACGTCCTAATTACTTTTTTAAGCGATTTTACGCAAGTCAGCATGTTTTTTTGATATTAGTGCCGTTTCAGAACGTTACAAGTCCGTCGCCGGAAAAAAATGGTTTTATGATTTTCATAATAGTACCAGGTATACGCCCGATTAAATAGAATATGCAATTTCGACGTATTAATTATTTTTTAAACGATTTCACGCAGCGTGTACACGTTTTTGCAATATTAGTGCTGTTTCAAAAAGTTACAAGTCCGTCACCTTCTTGAGCATAATTTCAACCGATGGCTTTAAGATAAATTCCTTCAAGGTTCTGATACTGTTATGTATCAATTTATTGCAAGACGTACATTTTTTATCATATTATAGAACTAAATTTATTTGATAGATAATAGCGTTATAAGTATACAGTTTTATATCCCTATAGGGAATTTATTATCATAATTTATGCATAATTGTTATTTCGTAGCTACATTTAGTTATTTGATAAAAACGTTTTATTAGTAAAGAGATTACAACACATTCCGGCTTTGCAATAATCCATTCCTAACAAAAACAATTAAGTTTAAAGAAGGATTCACAAAAATAGGATTCATGTTCAATGAAATGAATCAGTTTGAGTGCTTCCCAATAATTGTAGGTTTGCTGGGGAATCCACGCAAATTTTAAAATTTTAGTCGACCATCTTGGATTCGCCATTTTGATTCTTTAAAATCTAAGTTCTGATCAGCCCTGTCATGTAATCGTTCAATAAACTCACAATGTGCGAGGATAAAAAATTATGAAAAGATGTGTTCGTATATTTTCAGGATGTAGTTATAAGATCCATTGACACTTTAATCGCTATTTTCAATATATGGGCAATTCTACAGAACTTTTCACTTTCGAGTGAAATTAAACGTAAATTTTTTTTCAAGGCACAGCTTTAAATTTTTTTTCTGATGATAGAGATGAGATGCCAAAATTAAGTTCTATGCGCGTAATTCATTTTTGGAGGAGGTTCAGGGGGTGCCTTAGGGATACTATAAAAATAACAAATTGGCATATAGGCCATTCTACAGAACTTTTCATTTTCGAGTAAAAAAAACGACAAATTTTATTTGAAGGCACAACAATTTTTTTCTGTTCATGGAGACGATATACCAAGGTGTGGTTCTATGCGCGTGATTCAGTTTTGGTGGAGGCTCGGGGGGTTATAAAGAAATTTTGGAGCTACTATAAAAATAGAAAATTGTAGATAATGCATAGGTCAACATTTGATCTACGCGAGATCGCCGGAAGCGCTTAGGTGCTGGTACGCGGTCGCTGATGACGATGAGAAGGTCCGTTAACCTCGAAAACGTCAGATTCAAGGTCATTTAAAGGTCAAGTGGAGAAAAAAACCATCGGAAAAATCTGAAAAAATTCATGCATATGTGTTTGAGGCCAGCAAATCGTAGTCTAAGGTCAGGATCAAGGTCATTTGATGGTTAAGTAAAAAAAATTGTTATTTATTTTGTCAGTCTTTGTTTTGTTTGACATTTCTTGAGCAACAGATGTAGATTTTTCAATTACATTTTTTTCTTCTAGTTTTCTTCTTTTTACTTAGTTTTGCGGTATTTTTTTCTGCATCAATTTCGCAACAACTAGGTGTTAAATGAAAATGAATGCAAGGTAAATCAACACGAAAAACTTCATTATCTCGAAATGCTCAAAATATGTGTCTTGTGCTAAATATCACATTCCAGAGGGAAAAAACTTTAATGAGATGATCATACAGCAATGATAAACTGCTATTTATGGTCAGCGTCCAAAAAAACACAATACATGGTTATTTGTAATAATTTTAGCACTATTCATTTTAACAATACATTTCTCTAGTTATTTTTGACTGTTTTGTAGTAAGTATTACATATGCTATCCACATGAACAATCATTTTTGTGATAAGATGTCGTGTCAAAAACCATTTGCAATCTGTCTTAAAACATGATAAATAACTGTGGAACTGTGCCGCTAAAAATATAACATTTTTTTTACGAATTACGCGAATTTTCTTCATTTTGCAGATGGTGCCTTTTCAACATTTTTTAGGGCACACACTTTTCTGACCGCTGATTTTCTTTGTTTTTATAAATACTTTCTAATATTATAGGCGGTTTGACGTTAAGAGGATTGTTCGGGGCCAAAAAAGTGAAAAAAGTAATAAAAATAGTGTTTGACAATAAATTGGCGACATAACTTCAAGATGGTGGCACACCGTGCAAACCTTTGGTATGGATCTAGAATTTGTAATATCTTATAGAGTATTGTTTTTTGATAGTAAAAATATTCGGTTCATTTGTTTTCACGCAGTACACAGATCAGGAGAATAAAAAGTCTTTTTCAAAAATAGTCGGCGACACGTAAATTTGAGATGTTTTCTTAATTTTTCCACATAATTTTTAAAAATTTATTATGAAATGCAGACATTTCAGCATGAAAATATATTTAAATGTGTTGTTCGAGTACGTTTTTATCTGATTGCAGCCTTATACCTAATGAAAAATTATTTCAGTTCGAGAAAAACGATGGCGACACTAAAATGAAAACTTACAATTGCCCATATGTCCCGTAGGAAGCTTTGGAAGGTGAAAAAAGTAATCTCCCCTGGTTGTAATCATATGTAAATTCTTTCTCTTATCGTTATAGAGGTACAAAATGAATAAATTTTACATTTGTAAATGGCCTAAAAATATCTTTTAACATCCCTAAATGCATTCCAATTGACAAGTTATACAACAAAATTTACATTGACGTCCAATTACTACTCAAAATATAGGCATTTTTTCATCAATAAAAAGCGATGACAATAGAAAGTGCGATATTTGTATTATGTAGAAATATTGTTATTTTATGTTTATTTTGCCAAAACATTGCTTTGTTGATCACCCGATACATTTTTCTCTACGTATAAACATCATTTTAATCATCAAAGCCAAGTTACCTTTTCTATAGTAATTCCCTTGGCTCTAAATATTGAACTGCCCCGATAAATATTAAATATAAAAAAAAAAAAAAAATATAGCAGTTAATGTTAGAAAATGTTTACTTCATAGAAATTCTATTCAAAATATGAAGTAATCTCCCCTGCCTTTTTTTGAAATTTCTATTTAAATTATAAAGACATGAATCTTATTCGTGAATTTTGTCATAAAGTGTTAAATTACCTATTTTCACTTAGTATAATACATTTTATCCAAATTATCACTACGTGCAGTGTAAACCAAGCATAGAATAGATATTTAGATAATATAATAATGAAGAATTTTCCAGTAAACACATTGTCCCGTGTATTTGTAAGCAACGATAAAGTCATACGCAGAGTTACATATTCCCACATGTATAATACCGTATAATGAAGCGAAATGCTGAAAGCGGGCGCGCAAAAAATGCTCCTGACGGTGTGGGGGCTGTTCTCAAAAGAACAGGGGATAGTGTGGTGGCTAAAGGCAAAGATGTTCATAATTTGAAAACTTTAGTGCATACGTTGAAAGTGTGTAAAATTGACGTTTGGTATACAATCATCGCTGCAGAAGATATAGCTGAAATAGATAAAATGGCACCACTAGAAAAATTAATCGCTTTTAAAGGTACCATGAAGGTATGTACATCAATGGACGTGGGTACGATCTCAGCCTGATGGCGTAAATTTTAATCAACTCAGCTATTGCTCTTGCAACCTATCCGAAAAATGGAAGCACTACCACATAGGATCAAAAGAAACACACGATTTGAAAAAAAATAAAAACGAAAAGGTATTTTGGAATCAGCTATCACTGGCAAAAGAAAATATCAATTGACTGTTAAAAGAAAAGGAGAGCCTGAACCAGCTATGACTGCTAGGAAAAACTCGGTTAAAAGGAAAAAAAGAACCTGAATCAAACGTATGTAAAAAACAAAAATTTCAACGAGTGTGTTACTTCATTTAATTTTGTTACTATTTTTCCTATGTTAAGTGTATGTAATGTCAAATAAATGATGCGTGTTATTATAAAGCAAGCTTTCTGAAATATGGAAATTTTCATTGTGTTACTTTTTTTTTTATAATGGCTTTAATTACATTTTTTTAAACCATATGTACCTGATAATAGCTTATTATAAAATAGCTGGTTGTTAGATAGTTTTAAACCTTTGTTTGGCATCCATATTATTAGAAAGTAATATACTAAGTGAATGTAATTGACAGAAATAATTCCCGTGTAATGAAAGTAATTCCCCTGGATCGGTATATTTTTTATCTAACAATTTTTCGGATACTACTTTAGGAACAGCTGGGCTACTTTGGGATATTGTTGTATTACATATAACCATAAAAATATCCGAGTCACATTTTAAAAATATGCATTTTTATTTTCTGTCACATCAAAAGGTGGATTTGACGTATCTGTGGAGAATCACCCAGATATATTCTGCAAGAGGCGTTATGTCAGTTACACCCTATGATCATACGGCGTTTACATGGTAACATGCCACATAGCTGCGAAAAGTTCATTAATCCACATAATGAACTAATTCATCCCAACCATCGAATGTTTCATTTAATAATGAGCATTGAAATTGTTTTCAGAAAGTATTGTACTTTTAACAATGCGTTCGATCATATTTTAGGTGAATTTACTTCCTCCGAGCACACCAGTCCTCAAGCAGGGAAAAGTTTGACTAAAATGGATCCAAAATCGGCTTTGATATGTTATTTCTACATCATTTATAGGTTCGAAATCTGTAAAGAACAAAATCGTAGCTGCTCCTTTTCTCGAGATATTCGTATTTTAATATTTTTCTTATTGTTTTTGCTAGTAATTATACTGATATATATATAGTTTCACTTATCTCACTTTTAATTTTTCATTTTGATGATAAATAATACCATAAATCTTTGCTGTATCTTTATGGACCGCAAAAATTGCGATTTTACTTCCGCCGCGCCGCTCTGTTGGTTGTAGTTGGAGCGAGGGCAAAATTTGTTTTTCGCAAGTGAAGTGTGTAACGTCAAGTTCATAAGAACGCGGGCCATACGCCGTTCCTCATTACGTTTATGGCATAAGATGTCTCATCCTATGAAGAAATGTTCCCATGCTGAAAACAGACTTAAAGTTTGTGGCCCATGTGGTAAAAAAATATCTTTTGGAAACATTAAACCCGATAAATTTTTCATAAGCACAAAAATCTAGGGCCTTATAACAAAATTTGTAAACAGCGATTTCAAATTATCCGATGAAAGGTTTCCGTTAAGTATTTGTCGAACTTGCTACTTAACGCTCCTCGATGCTGGAAAAGGGATATTTAAAAGACCTATACAAAAAATGCCCAATTATGAAGACATAATACTGCACAAAGATTATATACAAATAATGTAATTGATACATCTAATAGACCTTCTAACTGTGTTAACGAAGGGAAAAAGGCAATACTTAATAAAAAATCTGATCATCTCCTTCTTTGCAAAAATTGCTTTCAAGAAATCGGTAAAGGCAAAAACCATCATTGTAAAAATATCAGTAACACTATCCCAAAAATTATAAAAAAACTACCAGAAAAAGAACAAGATAAAATTGTTAGTGCTATTTTAAGAATTAAAATTGAATGCGAAAAATCAACTGGAAAGCTTGAAAACGTGAATATAAATCTGTCTACCGGAGGTCGTCCAACAAGAATAATAATAAATCCTGCTGAAAAAAAAAATGTTTCTATAACGGAAGATAGTTTAGATAATTTTCGAAATAATTTAGGAGTATCAATGACATTCATGAACAAAGTAACAAATTTTCTAAGATGCAATGTTGGGGAAAAAAAATGTTCCTGCAAATTATCGTAGTCACATGTCGCAGAAATAAAAAATATTGGCAGATGTGTATAAAAGCGGCATATATGAATTCGAATGTTTTACAAGGTTTTGTCAACCATCTTTTTTGGAACGGTTTGGTCCCACTCGTAGGAAAAGAAAAAGCATTATTGTGGCCAAAAAAATTAAAAATAGTAGCAAAAAACTATCATGGAGATTAATTCGAAGGAAATGCTTGCAGAAAACTTCTGAAAGAATCCGATAAACTTAATGATCCGAACATCTATGAAGAAGTGGGATATTTTAAAATTATCCCTTTCATCGGTAGTTTCAAGGCTATGAATAAAATAGTTAGCTGTAGTTTTACTTCAGGTAAAGTTGGACCTTCTCTGGATACATACAAGAATTGCGTAAAAGTATCGAAAGTCTGGACATTTCCATAACATTAAAAATCCATGTTATTTTGGAGCATCTGAGAGAAAGTTTGCAGTTTATTGATGATAACAATGGTTTAGGGTATTGGTCCGAACAAACTGGCGAGTCTGTGCATCGTGATTTTCTGAAGATTTGGGACCGATACAAGATTAAAATTATCAACGATGAATCTTATCCATCAAGACTTTTAAAAGCAGTTACAGAATACTCGTCAGTTCACATTTAAAGATTAATCATAATAAAAAGTAAAGAATAAATGAGATTTAAAATTTGCGTTCCCAACATGAATATGAAAAAAAATACAGAAAACAAAACTATAAAAGTTAAAAAAAAATAATAAAAGTCATTTTAAAATACAAAAAAAAAAATAAAAATCATTTGAAAAAACAAAAAAAAAAAATTTTTAAATTTGCGTTCCCAACGACAATACGAAAAGTTAAACATAGAAAACAAAACCAAAAAAGAAAAAAAAAAAAATAAAAATGATTTTAAAAAACAAAAAAAAAAAATAAAAAAAAAAATGGAGCCACATAGCCACTACGTCCTCGTCGTTGGTTCCGGGTTACGCTAAGGGTGGATTTAATAGAAATTGGTTTGCAAATAAATATTTTGAACAAAATAACAATATTTATGCATTTCAGCCAGTGAAATGTAAAAATACGAATATCTCATGAAAAGGAGCAGCTATGATTTTGAACCCATAAATGATGTAGAAATAGCCTATCAAAACCGATTTTGGATCCATTTTAGTCAAACTTTTCCCTGCTTGAGGACCGGTGTGCGAGATTAAAATACAATTCGAGTGCACAAAACACCAAAATGAGGCTGTATAAATGTTAGTGTACATTATACAATTTTATATAACAATAAAAATGCGCGAATATTTAAAGAAGGAAATGGCATAAATAAGAGGTACAAAAAGTCAAACCAAAAAAAAACTTGCAAAATTGTGTGATACATAATTTTAGAAAATTGTTGAATTTGTATAATATATTTGATTGTTACGTTATGTTTGTACCGTACATAAATAAAATATGTACACAAATAAATGTAAAAAAGAACGTTACAAAATAGGCAATATAGTAATAAAAAATTGTTTCATATAGTACATTTTAAAAACCTTTTCACCAACATCCTAATTTTTTAGACAACGTGCAATCAAAGGGTTATTTGCAACAAGAAAGCTTCACAAATTCCTCCAACAGATAAAAGCAGGTAAAAATGAAAAATGTTTATTCAGTATTGAATAGCATTCTTAAAAACAACTAAAAATATGTATTTCTTGAAGGAATTTAAACAATGAAGGTTTATTTTTAGAGAAAGTCGGTTTCCGTAATTTTTCAAGACTACTTTTGTACTGCCATCTTCAAGATCTTACGGTAGACATAATGTTTTAAATAAATCTTCATTTTTGACGCTTTTGACATTTTCTTAGTAAATTTGAATACAATATATTTAGAAAAATCGAACAAAATCCTGTCTGCGAATATAAGTTGTTTATTTATGTCGAGTATAAGTTGTCTATTCTTATAAATTCTTCAATGTTTAACTATTTTTAAGAAGAAAAGTTTCAATGCAATAATAAATACAAATTAGTACTAATAAATAATTTCATTTACCATGCATCAAAAAAGTTTGTTATAAAATGATGCGAAACTAACGAATAGTTGAAACATGGAGTATTAATGCTTTGTTGTGGGACGTTCAGTTGTGAGAACAAATAAAAAATACCAACTTTTTGAAAATTACATGTATTAAACATGCATTGCTATGGATTCCAAATGTAAGTACTAGGTAAAAATCAATATTATATTTGCATTTTCATGGATTCATAATTCACAACACTAATAAATCAATATTAAATTTGCATTTGCACGGATTTATTTATTATTTATTTATTTATTTATTTATTTATACATTAACGGCCTAAAGGCCTTTTACAATAATAAAATAATAATAATAATGGCTTAACAGTGCTCCAAAATATAAAATAAAACAAAAATGAATTCAATTACAAAACATAACAAGGTTCAATTAAATGAGATACTATATCAGTAGCTATTATAATAAAATATTACGGTGCAGTATAATATTTTAAGCAATGAGCTCGCAGCCTATTAATCAAAATTGGTTGTGGGATTGAACCAGATATGAGATTATAAGGAAGTATATTCCATTCGCGTCTTAAACGAGAAAGAGGCGAATGATAACCATAGCGAGATGAAGATGAAATTTCTATAAGGATACGTGGGTTTCTAATGGGATATATATTGTGCCGATAAGTAAATAACGTTGAAAGCTGATGACAGTTAATCATATTGTACAAGACTCTTAAGACATATAAAACATCGTGAAAATAATGTAAAGATTCAATGGTTGGTAGGTTAAATCTATGCGAGAGCGACGAATAGTCATGATCAATGTATGACGTTGGGGACTTGATTTTAAATGAGAGGTAACGGATCAATCTGTGCTGAACCGATTCAAGTTTCTTAATCCGAGTTTTTAAATACGGTGCCTAAACTTGAGAGCAATACAGAAATTGATCCAAACAGGATTTGTAATTTACAACGCTAATGAATCAATATATTAATATCTGCATGCACACGGATTCATAATTTGTACCACTAATAAATCAATATTATATACCCTGGTAAAAATGGAAGCGTACATGAAGAGTACGTACGCTTCGTGTACATTACGATAAGAGTACACGAAAAGTACGTACACTTAAATGCCGCATCCCGAAGTGTACAGTAAGAGTACAATAAGCGTACAGCAGGAGTGATTTTGGACATTAAGAGCGAACGTACGTACACTTAAATACCGCTTTCCAAAATGTACAATAAGAGATTTTAATAAAAAATTGTATTTCTCACTTTTTTCTTATTTTTAGTTTATTATTTAATTTTAATAATTTTAAAACTTTTTTTAAGATAAATAAAGTATCTTAAAAAAGCTGAGATTTCAAGCAGTCACCGATTCAAGTACTGTTCCTCAACACAGATGCTTTACGCGATCAACGACCGTGTTGGATACGGACCACTGGTCTATCACTATATTTATAATGTCATATGATATTTGTGTTAAAATTTAAGACAATTCTTAGTTTTATTGTTTGCATTGTTCCGTACGGATGTTCTGGAGATTAATGCTATGAGTTCTGAGTAAAATATAAATATGATTGTAAATATAAGTATGCCACACTGCGCCTATACACATATATAATATATAACGTAATTGCTTTTAAATATTGTTAAATAAAATATTTAATTCAAACTTATACTTGTATAAAAATTGACAAACGACACTCTATTACACGCTTTATTTCATCTTGAAGAACGCTTCATTAAGTACACTCCCGTATGCCTTGTTTCATTCCTAATAAGAATATGGTATACTTAAATATTTACACTCTCGAAGTACTTTTCCATAAGGAGTACGCGAGTACTCTTAAAATGTCCAAAAACGCTTCGTTGAAGAGTACGTACCCTTCGTGTACGTTTCATTTTTACCAGGGTATGCATTCACATGGATTCATAATTTACAACACTAATAAATCAACATTATATTCGCATTTGCACGGATTCATAGTTTGTACCACTAATAAATTAATATCATATTTGCATTCGTAAATAATCATTAATAATTTGATGATAATAATAATATACATTACATTTGCATTCCTATGAATTCAAAATGTGTAACATTAAGATCATTATTATATTTGCATTCGCTTGCACACACACACACATTCGTAATTTATAACACTATAAACTAAACATTATATTTGCATTAGATCTATCATCCGATCATACTCCCATTATTATTTATGTAAGCACCCCATAATATGGAAATTAGCTCAAATTATACTTATTCCTAAGTCGGGAAAACCAACAAATAATGTTTGTTCTTATCGACCTATCAGTCTGCTACCGGTACTCTCAAAAGTTTTTGAAAAATTATTACTTTCAAGATTAAGAAACATTATCGCTGTAAAGAAATTAATACCTAATTATCAATTTGGATTCAGACAACATCACGCTACTACTGAACAAGTGCATCGAATTGTAAATAAAATAAGTCAAGGCTTTGAAGAAAAGAAATATTGTAATGCAGTATTTTTAGACATCGCACAAGCCTTTGATAAGGTGTGGCACACAGGATTGCTTTGCAAACTGAAACAGAAATTACCTTCCAACTATTTTGTAATTATAAAATCCAATCTATTAAATAGGCATTACCATGTAAAATTCCAAGGAGAACAAACATCCCTACATACTATTACAGCCGGGGATCCGCAAGGGAGTGTACTCGGACTAACCCTGTACCTTTTATACACTGCTGACTTACCAACATCGAGTAACATCCAAAATGCAACTTTTGCAGACGATACCGCTTTTTTAGTGACAGATCGCGAAGCGGGAACAGCAACAAAGAAGCTACAGAAACACATGCAACTTGTAGAAAGCTGGTTAAAAAAATAGAGAATCAAAGTGAATGAAACTAAGTCAACCCAAGTTACATTTACATTGCGCAAGGCCACATGTCCCCCAATAATATTAAATAATCAAGTACTGCCCATGGCAGACGAAGTGAAATATCTTGAAATCCACCTTGACTAACAAGGAAAAAGCATTTATGGACCAAAAGGAAGGAACTTGGATTAAAGCTGCACAACTTGTACTGGATGTTGGAAAGAAAATCCCAACTATCACTAGAAAGACAGCCAGCAACTCCGACATCGAAATCATACAACGATTCCAGTAAAAAATATTAGGAATTATTGTGCAAGCCCCTTGGTATGTGCCAAATGAAGTGATACATTGTGATCTGAATGTAAAGACAGTGAAAGAAGAAATAAAAAGTTTTAGTGTCAAGTACCAAGAAAGATTAAAAAGACATTCAAATATTCTGGCTACAAACTTGCTGGAAACGAGAGACCAGACCAGAAGATTGAAAAAATTCAAACCGTTAAACCTGTCCAATAGGTTTTAATAAAATTAAAAATGTTTATAAAATTTAATTAGTATCACAATATGTAATTAATAATGTAAGATACTTAATAGCAGAGCCTTCAGTGGGAGGTTATTTTGCAATGCCTTAGTTAATTTTTAATAGATTTTTTACTTATTATTCCATAGAATAGATTGTAAATACAAATGGGTTAAATAAAAAAAAAAAAAAAATATTTGCATTAGCATGGAATCAAAATTGATATGGTCATTGTTTTTATTTTTCTCAATCAATGATTCTCAATGTAAAGATTACAGTTTTAATAAAATATTATATATTTACTATAAAAAAACCCAAAATTAATTACACATTATACTTAACAAATATAATGAAAGTGTATTAACATACCAAATACGTCCTGTAATTGAAAATGTTTTAAGCGCAATGTCCAATTTCTTCAGAATTCAAACAGAAACTGAATATAAAAAAGCAGTGCATTTCCTGGGACGAAGGAACACTGGAAAAATCTAGAACCAAAGAACTGGACAAAACGGGGAGATCGCAGTTGCCTGCGAGCCTATTTTTAATACTCTGTAAAGTAGCGCCTCGAGTGTATCCCATCTCAAACAAAATGAGGGAAAATGATAGAACTATATGTTTTAGGTGTGGGAAAGCAGAGGACAGAGTTTGATCGAAATTTAATAAAGTGCAGAATGATAGGCAAACGTGAAGTTAGCCGGCCATGTCGTTTTTCGAAAATATCTTAAAAAGGACAAAGTCGCAAACGAAAAATTTGCAACCGAATCGCAAACGTTTCAGACCGTTTGCAAAAAAATCGGAAACCTTTTAAAGGGATTTGTACATCGAGGCGGGCTGGATCTAGTAACTTTCGATAATTCGTTTATTTTCGCATTATTTATTATGATATTCGGGAAATTGCTATATTTTCTCAATTCGCAAACGAATCGCAAACGTTTGAGACCGATTGCAAAAAAATCGCAAACCTTTTAAGGGATTTTGAAGCGATCGTGAAGTTGGCCGGCCATGTCGTTTTTCAGAAAATAACTTAAAAACGACAAAGTCACAAACGAAAAATTGGTAAGCGCTATCATTTGCAAACGAATCGCAAACGTTTGAGACCGTTTGCAAAAAAATCGCAAACCTTTTAAAGGATTTTGTATATCGAGGTGTACTGGATCTAGTAACTTTCGATAATTCGTTTATTTTCGCATTATTTATTATGATATTCGGGAGATTGCTATATTTTCTCAATTCGCAAACGAATCGCAAACGTTTGAGACCGATTGCAAAAAAATCGCAAACCTTTTAAAGGATTTTGTATATCGAGGTGGGCTGGATCTAGTAACTTTCGATAATTCGTTTATTTTCGCATTATTTATTATGATATTCGGGAGATTGTTATATTTTCTCAATTCGCAAACGAATCGCAAACGTTTGAGACCGATTGCAAAAAAATCGCAAACCTTTTAAGGGATTTTGAAGCGATCGTGAAGTTGGCCGGCCATGTCGTTTTTCCGAAAATAACTTAAAAACGACAAAGTCACAAACGAAAAATTGGTAAGCGCCATCATTTGCAAACGAATCGCAAACGTTTGAGACCGTTTGCAAAAAAATCGCAAACCTTTTAAAGGATTTTGTATATCGAGGTGGGCTGGATCTAGTAACTTTCGATAATTCGTTTATTTTCGCATTATTTATTATGATATTCGGGAAATTGCTATATTTTCTCAATTCGCAAACGAATCGCAAACGTTTGAGACCGATTGCAAAAAAATCGCAAACCTTTTAAGGGATTTTGTATATCGAGGTGGGCTGGATCTAGTAACTTTCGATAATTCGTTTATTTTCGCATTATTTATTATGATATTCGGGAGATTGCTATATTTTCTCAATTCGCAAACGAATCGCAAACGATTGAGACCGTTTGCAAAAAAATCGCAAACCTTTTAAAGGATTTTGTATATCGAGGTGGGCTGGATCTAGTAACTTTCAATAATTCGTTTATTTTTGCATTATTTATTGTGATATTCGGGAGATGGCTATATTTTCTCAATTCGCAAACGAATCGCAAACGATTGAGACCGTTTTCAAAAAAATCGCAAACCTTTTAATGAATTTTGTATACCGAGGTGGGCTGGATCTAGTAACTTTCGATAATTCGTTTATTTTCGCATTATTTATTGTGATATTCGGGAAATTGCTATATTTTCTCAATTCGCAAACGAATCGCAAACGATTGAGACCGTTTGCAAAAAAATCGCAAACCTTTTAAAGGATTTTGTATATCGAGGTGGGCTGGATCTAGTAACTTTCGATAATTCGTTTATTTTCGCATTATTTATTATGATATTCGGGAAATTGCTATATTTTCTCAATTCGCAAACGAATCGCAAACGATTGAGACCGATTGTAAAAAAATCGCAAACCTTTTAATGAATTTTGTATATAAGGGACATATAGGATAATTTATTTTTTTTTATTTTTCAAGTTATCGGAAAAAGCACTTTTAATTCATAATTCGCAAACGAATCGCAAACGATCAAGCCTAATTTGGGCGAAATTGGTCGATTGGTTGCCGAGTAATTGCGTTTTCAAAAATGCTAACGTGAAGTTAGCCGGCCATTTCGTTTTTTGCAAATAACTCAAAAACGACGAATTCGCAAACGAAAAATCGGTAATCGCAATCATTCGCAAACGAATCGCAAACGATTCGCGCTATTTTCGATCGATTTCGTTACAATGGCCGGTCAACTTCACGGAGGTAACTACGTGGGTTCCTCGCGCGAACGTGGGTGTATGTATACTGGTTCGGATTTCCCGCGGCTATTGTGGCTGTTTTGGAGGCATACGACTTAACCTAAATTTTACAGGCTATTATAATATTGTCGACTTCAAATTTTATTTACGTCGAATATCGATTATCGACAAAAAAGCTCACGAAAACTGCAAGTTCCCTGGAACCGAGAAGACAACTTCACTTGCAAGATTCAGTTGTAAGTTTTATATATGGTATATAATAACAGCATGTGTGTGTATATATATATATATGGCGCTACCATTGAAATTCTCATTTTGCATACTTTTCAATGATATTTGTTGCAGGTGTCGGAAGCCTTAAAAATGGATGATGAGCACCAGAAGCCCAAACGATACAAAACGTTCCTTGACGCAGATTACGAGCGGTCACCAGCATTCACGAACAGAGCGTAGATGGAGAGAACAAGGAGAGAGAGAGTATGAAATGAGATAGAAACGTATGACGGTATACTGCTATACATACTGTCTTATATATATATATATATTAATTATTAAAACAAAATAATTAAATTTTGAATTCTTCTTATCCGATTGTGGTTTCGTAAGTGAAAAAGTTCTTGTAATTATATAGGTTTCTTGTATGTCGGATATACAGTAAAGTAATAATCAAAACAAAGAAAAAATTAACGTTTCGACCATATTTATTTTTGGTCCTCTTCAGAAATCTGGGTACATAAATAAATTAATTTAATATTAACTTGATGATTTACAACTATTATTTTGAAAAAATGAATGACGAAGTCAAGTATTGATTATTTGAAGAATAAATGTCTTTTTTTCTTACCTGTATATATTGTAGAGCACAGTTTAAATTTTAAAATTCTTATTTACACTATTGCGTTTTGAGTATTGTGGTGTGTGAGAACTGCATCTAAAATAATTAACCAAAAAAATAGGTGAGTTTATTGAAAACTCAGCAAGAAAAAAAGTGTACGGAGATTTAAAATTTACACTATTGTAAGTTTGGAGTATAGAATTAAACTGTGTAATACTTGACTTCTTACAATATTTGTATGATTGTAAACAGTGATGGAAGGGCGAACCAAGTGTGTTTATATAATTCGAATTTAAATTTTAAAATTTTTAACCAGTAAAATTAATAAGTGAAAAATAAGTTTCAGGAAGTAAAGATTTTTCAAATCTGACATTAACTGTGTTTTTATTGCATTTAATAAAGTAATTTTCAATGTGACATCTTTTATGATAATTATGTTCTGTGGCCAAAATTTTAATGTTACTATAGTCAAAATCATGTCCAGTATTGATTCTATGTAAAGTTAATCCTGTATAATTTTCTTCGTTGCCTGTGACATTTCGTTTATGTTCAAGAATGCGATTTTTAAGTAGTCTTTTCGTTTGTCCTATGTAACAACCATTACAATGTTTGCAGTTAATTTGATAAACGACGTCATTTAATTGAGAAATATCTAGTTTGTCTTTAATAAGGGTTTTATGGGGTGCGGGTCGATATGCCGACAAACCAAAAAGCCGACAGGCCGAAAAACCGACAGTTAAATAGCCGACTTTCAAAAAACCGAAAGTCCAAAAACCGAACTGTCATTATACCGACAGTCAAAAAACCGACATCTCGAAAAAGCGACAACTAAAAAGCCGACAGACCGAATAACCGACAGTTGAAAAACCGAACCGTCATTATACCGACAGTCAAAAAACCGACATCTAGAAAAACCGACAACCAAAAAGCCGACAGACCGAAAAACCGACAGTTAAAAAGCCGACTTTCAAAAAGCCGACAGTTGAAAAACCGAAGGGTGCGGGTCGCAAAACCGACAAATCAAGAAGCAGACAGGTCAAAAAACCGACAGTCAGAAAACCGACAATGAAACGCCGACAGTCAAAATGCCGACACGTAAAAATTAGGCACATCGTAAAGCGGGTCATTTTTTGAAGTGTCGGCATTTTGATTTGTCGGTTTTTCGACGCACACCCAAACTGAACAGTCATTATACCGACAGTCAAAAAATCGCCAACCAAAAAGGCAACAGCTCAAAAAACCGACACCCAAAAATGCTCGACGAAATGCTCTGCCAAACTGTGGCTTTTTAGTGTAACAATTTTTTGATGCCCCTGTAATAAGTTTGTTCAGGTTTTTGTTGCACTGCCCAGCTGAGAAAAAGTAGCGTAGACAGAAACAAGATAAAAAGTGGACTAATTTTCTACTAGGGGTATTAATACATTTGGCATTTCTATTACATATGTGAAACACGAAAATGAAACAGGAAATAATTAGTTCTCATAGAAGTGTATATATTTTAATCAATATTTATTTTTCAAACATAAAATATAACAAGCGTAAATTCTATATGTTTGTGCTATACAGTTAGCAACGAACTGAATAAGTAGTTATTGCTATCGGGGGGTAAGGGACAAAAAACCAATAAATCAAAAAGCCGGCAGGTCAGAAAACCGACAGTCGAAAAGCCGACAGTCAAAAAGCCGAGACTATAAAAAATTACTGTCCGCTCTTTGTTGTGTCGGTTTTCTGACCTGTCGGTTTTTTTAGTTGTCGGCTTTTCGAACCGCACCCAACTTGGACAGATGCTGGTAGAAGGTGAGACAGACACGGCCCAATGTCAATCCGAAATATTCTTCCGTCTTACTCCGTGGTTTCTCTTCGAGCTGTGGACATAAAAAGATACTTAGTAAAACGTCTTCCGAATTTAATCTACAGAATAAGATAAAGAAAACATGAAAGACAAAAGATAAAACATGTGGTGTGCTAACCTGCTAAACTACAGAGAGTTTTAAGGGTGCTGGTTAAAAAACCGACAAAGCAAAAAGCCGACAGGTCAAAAAACCGGCAGTCATAAAGCCGACACATAAAAAATGACACACGACAATCGGACTATCATTTTTTGAAGTGTCGGTTTTTTTATTTGTCGGGTATTTGACACGCACCCCGTTTTAAAACTATCCACTACCATTGATATTACAATTTATGTGAAAAAATAATTAGCATGACCCCGCGTTGTCTATTTACATCGATTATCCAGTATTGTAATTCATGAGTCAAGTCGTCATCAATAAGATATGGATAAATCTCTAGTAAGAGAGAATCCAGATATAGTCAAGTCTCTATCTTCACTACAAAACGTTATGAATAAGGAAGAACCAAATCAAATATGCGGTATGATAACTATTGTCAATAATCTCAGATCGTTATTAAAGGAGATCGGAAAAGAAAATCACAATAATTGACATGAAAATGGATTCAATGTAATTGGTGTACATCAATAAAAATCTAACTAAAGACAGGTTTGGAACAATGATGCATCACCGCCAATCAACAAGCATAACGATAATAGCTATTGTCGGTTATCTGAGATGTTCCTCGTGACTATTTTCAATTGATGATTTTGTCATATAAACACTTTACAATATTCGCTATAAAAGTAGTCTGATTTTCGGGATTCTTGCCGTTTTGTGGCCTCTTACCTCAGGACGATACGTCCCGGACAGCATGGTGACCTGACAAGGATCCGCACAAAAATCAGATTAAATATGATTGTTAAATATCAACGAAAAAATAAATGAAATGCATCTTTCTATTAGTCTTGTGTCATTGACAATTCAGGTAACCGTGATAAGAACTATAATCCGTCATCTGACATGTTCCTCGTGACTATTTTCAATTGATGATTTTGTCATATAAACACTTTACAATATTCGCGATAAAAGTAGTCTGATTTTCGGGATTCTTGCCGTTTTGTGGCCTCTTACCTCAGGACGATACGTCCCGGACAGCAGGGTGACTTGACAAGGATCCGCACAAAAATCAGATTAAATATGATTGTTAAATATCAATGAAAAAATAAATGAAATGCATCTTTCGATTAGTCTAGTGTCATTGACAATTCAGGTAACCGTGGTAAGAACTAAAATCCGTCATCTGACATGTTCCTCGAGGCTATTTTCAATTGATGATTTTGTCATATAAACACTTTACAATATTCGCGATAAAAGTAGTCTGATTTTCGGGATTCTTGCCGTTTTGTGGCCTCTTACCTCAGGACGATACGTCCCGGACAGCAGGGTGACCTGACAAGGATCCGCACAAAAATCAGATTAAATATGATTGTTAAATATCAACGAAAAAATAAATGAAATGCATCTTTCTATTAGTCTTGTGTCATTGACAATTCAGGTAACCGTGATAAGAACTATAATCCGTCATCTGACATGTTCCTCGTGACTATTTTCAATTGATGATTTTGTCATATAAACACTTTACAATATTCGCGATAAAAGTAGTCTGATTTTCGGGATTCTTGCCGTTTTGTGGCCTCTTACCTCAGGACGATACGTCCCGGACAGCAGGGTGACCTGACAAGGATCCGCACAAAAATCAGATTAAATATGATTGTTAAATATCAACGAAAAAATAAATGAAATGCATCTTTCGATTAGTCTAGTGTCATTGACAATTCAGGTAACCGTGGTAAGAACTAAAATCCGTCATCTGACATGTTTCTCGAGGCTATTTTCAATTGATGATTTTGTCATATAAACACTTTACAATATTCGCGATAAAAGTAGTCTGATTTTCGGGATTCTTGCCGTTTTGTGGCCTCTTACCTCAGGACGATACGTCCCGGACAGCAGGGTGACCTGACAAGGATCCGCACAAAAATCAGATTAAATATGATTGTTAAATATCAACGAAAAAATAAATGAAATGCATCTTTCTATTAGTCTTGTGTCATTGACAATTCAGGTAACCGTGATAAGAACTATAATCCGTCATCTGACATGTTCCTCGTGACTATTTTCAATTGATGATTTTGTCATATAAACACTTTACAATATTCGCGATAAAAGTAGTCTGATTTTCGGGATTCTTGCCGTTTTGTGGCCTCTTACCTCAGGACGATACGTCCCGGACAGCAGGGTGACCTGACGAGGATCCGCACAAAAATCAGATTAAATATGATTGTTAAATATCAACGAAAAAATAAATGAAATGCATCTTTCTATTAGTCTTGTGTCATTGACAATTCAGGTAACCGTGATAAGAACTATAATCCGTCATCTGACATGTTCCTCGTGACTATTTTCAATTGATGATTTTGTCATATAAACACTTTACAATATTCGCGATAAAAGTAGTCTGATTTTCGGGATTCTTGCCGTTTTGTGGCCTCTTACCTCAGGAAGATACGTCCCGGACAGCAGGGTGACCTAACAAGGATACGTACAAAAATCACATTCAATACGATTGTTAAATATCAATGAAAAAATAAATGAAATGCATCTTCCGATTAGTCTAGTGTCATTGACAATTCAGGTAACCGTGGTAAGAACTATAATCCGTCATCTGACATGTTCCTCGTGACTATTTTCAATTGATGAATTTGTCATATAAACACTTTACAATATTCGCGATAAAAGTAGTCTGATTTTCGGGATTCTTGCCGTTTTGTGGCCTCTTACCTCAGGACGATACGTCCCGGACAGCAGGGTGACCTGACAAGGATCCGCACAAAAATCAGATTAAATATGATTGTTAAATATCAACGAAAAAATAAATCAAATGCATCTTTCTATTAGTCTTGTGTCATTGACAATTCAGGTAACCGTGATAAGAACTATAATCCGTCATCTGACATGTTCCTCGTGACTATTTTCAATTGATGATTTTGTCATATAAACACTTTACAATATTCGCGATAAAAGTAGTCTGATTTTCGGGATTCTTGCCGTTTTGTGGCCTCTTACCTCAGGACGATACGTCCCGGACAGCAGGGTGACCTGACAAGGATCCGCACAAAAATCAGATTAAATATGATGGTTGAAATGAAATGAAAAATGGTTTCTGAAATCCTCCAATAGCGTACAACTACTACTACATAAAACTAAATCCTACTATTTGCATTTTTCATTTGCCTAAATTATCTATTTATATGCATGTCATTTTTTACTAAGTCCGATGCTCTAACCGAAAAGTGTCTAGTTTCGTATATGGGCAAATCCACAGAACTTTTCATTTTGGTGAAAAAAAAATTTGTTTTTTCAACTTCAAAGCACACGTTTTTCTTATGATACACGTGTTTAATTGGTCAACTGAGACTAGGAATCCGTCCCTGTTACTCATTTTTAAAGGACGGCGTCGTGCACAGAGGGTTAAGAAATAAAAATGAATCATATTTTTTAAATGAATCATACTATTACATTTTAATAAATGATGTAAACCGAATGTAGGCCTACTCTATATAGTAAATACGTGTCTGGTAATAGAAACCTACTTAGTGGACAACTCGTGTTTAACAGCGCTGAAAATACATTCTAAGTATACATCTAGACATATAGTCTGAGTAAAATTAAATTTTGAATGGATTTTTTTTCATAAGTATGATACACGTCGTCTAAAATGCTTTTTTAGTGGTATTAAACACAAAGAGTTACCCGCTATATAGACCATTAAGCCGGCATCATCAAAATTATTGTGAAAAATGGCCATTTCAATCCCTTGACGTATATTGTACACTTGTTGAACTAATTAGTTCATATTATATTACATTACGCAGTAAATATACAAGCGTATGACCTTTGATATATGTGCATGAGTTGTACATGATATTTTATGGGCACCCATTGCTTTACTTGTCGTAGAAAAGTAATGAAGAGAGCATAAAGTGTACTTTATACATAAGACAAAGTTGTTCATAAAATTAGTTAAGCCTCTGCAGCCTAATATTTAAATGTCTCACTAGCGCCACTGAGTTTTTATATATAAATAGAGTAAAGAAACCAATTACAATCTCAACTAGGCCCCCAAAGATAATATTCGTGATGTGCCCTAGGAAAAACTGATTTTTCTTTGCGAGTTACGTTTCGACAACCTATATTTGAAGTGATGTCATTTGAAGAATACTTGAATAATACTATTTGCATTTTTCATTTGCCTAAATTATCTATTTATATGCATGTCATTTTTGACTAAATCCGATGCTCTAACCGAAAAGTGTCTAGTTTCGTATATATTCGTTTGTTCAATTTTGCATCCTTTTTGGTAAGATATACTATTAAAGTATATTTGAAAAATCTTTGAACAAATTCCAATAACAACGCTTACTCTCATTGATGCTTCAGGTTTATTAATAGGATTTAGGAAACCCGAAATTCCAATTTATCCGCCTAGTGGATAAAACGGAATTTCATAAAACTGGTTTCTGAAATCCTCCAATAGCGTACAACTACTACTACATAAAACTAAATTCTACTATTTGAATTTTTCATTTGCCTAAATTATCTATTTATATGCATGTCATTTTTGACTAAATCCGATGCTCTAACCGAAAAGTGTCTAGTTTCGTATATGGGCAAATCCACAGAACTTTTCATTTTGGTGAAAAAAAAATATTTTTTTTCAACTTCAAAGCACACGTTTTTCTTATGATACACATGTTTAATTGGTCAACTGAGACTAGGAATCCGTCCCTGTTACTCATTTTTAAAGGACGGCGTCGTGCACAGAGGGTTAAGAAATAAAAATTGTAGATTTTTTAAATGAATCATACTATTACATTTTAATAAATGATGTAAACCGAATGTAGGCCTACTCTATATAGTAAATACGTGTCTGGTAATAGAAACCTACTTAGTGGACAACTCGTGTTTAACAGCGCTGAAAATACATTCTAAGTATACATCTAGACATATAGTCTGAGTAAAATTAAATCTTGAATGGATTTTTTTTCATAAGTATGATACACGTCGTCTAAAATGCTTTTTTAGTGGTATTAAACACAAAGAGTTACCCGCTATATAGACCACTAAGCCGGCATCATCAAAATTATTGTGAAAAATGGCCATTTCAAAATTTTGCATCCTTTTTTGTAAGATATACTATTAAAGATTCGTTTGTTCAATTTTGTCTCCTTTTTGGTAAGATATACTATTAAAGTATACTTGACAAATACTTGTACAAAATACGATAACAATGCTGGCTGGCAATAATACAAAATGTGTTTATATTGAGTGAGTTTGTAAGGCAGTATTTTAACAACACGGTTTGAAAACCCCAACCACAATATTCATGATTAAGGCTTACTTAACTATTTTACGATTTTGTTTTTACACGTCAGTACTGATAACTGGTTCTATATACTACTTTCCTATATCGCTTTCGCAATTTTTAAGGTATATATTCTTCAGTGGCACGTTTCCACAATAATTTGCACAAGTAGAATTTGCCTTACTGAGTTTCTATATATATATAGAAACTCAGTAAGGCAAATTCTACTTGTGCAAATAATTAATAATATATATATATATATATATATTAGTCATCCTTTTAGGCGTAAAACAAACAGTAGAAATTGGTTTTAACAATCTCTTTATGATATGGTACTTCAGTTGGCACCGCTCGATTATTCGACATAATTGTTCATGATATGTACAATCTAGTAATTTTCAATATCGCAATTCAATACGATTTTTTCCGATAGAAGTATTATAGTAATATCAATAAATTGATTATCACTGGGCAACATTAAAATGTTTCGGAGTTTAAATGAGCTAATCTTTATTAATTCGGGGTCGCTGATTCCGAATCCGGTAATGGAAATTTTTTATTAGCTCTTGGTCCCACGAAATAGGGGGTCAAAGTTCGAAAAATTGCCGTTTTGTGCAATGTTTAAGATGGTATAGCTTTCGACAGAATCGAGGTAACTGTTTCTATAGCAGCTTAAAATAATGCTTCTATTGTACGGTAGAAAATGAAAAACAGCCATGTAAGGAAAATAGTGCCTTACATGGTCATTTGTTTGTATGCGTTAAGTGCTTGTCTCACCGTTACTGCATGTATCTACTGCACCCTATCGCGCTTTGTATAAAGTCAATCGACGCTCGCGGATAGCGGTCTTAAATCGAACATTTCAAGTACAAATATGGCCTTATTCTTTAATGTATTACCGCTGTAACATGATTTTGATATTGCAGCTTACAATTCCTCTTTATACATTTGTATTAGGCAGTCGGCGGCTATCTTGGAACCAGACATGGAACCGTACTGTTTATGGCTTTAGTATCGAAAGACGTTTAATCAGAACAAATGTGTGTGGCTGGAGGAGGGTGAGTGAGTGAGAAGGGAGGGAAGAAGTGTCGTCCTAGCGTCGCGTACCGCCTTTTGTACCCGCTTGCGGCGAGCCGCCTGCCGTCACGATTGCGCGCGACGACGGAAGAAAAAGGCGCCGCCTATACAAAGCGAGTTGATGCGAGCGCCGGACGTTCGGAGGCGACGTCATATCCGCTCGTTATGCCGCGCAATTAGAAACCTTGTTTCAAATTAATTACCATTTCTGTATCGCACTGGTATTAGTACAGTATCACTGATAAAAACAAAAATAATACATTAATTACAAAATAAGACAAATTTTGAGATATTACAGACTTTCTCACTCACTAGTCGACGTCGTCGGTTGACTTCTCTAACGTCGTTATTTTACGACCATTATTATTGTTCGTTTCTTCCATAAAAAATAACAGCGCGTTATCTTCCCGGTCTAAATTCCAATTAAATGTTTTAATATTTATTCTATTTTCCAGTGAAAACAGTAATTTTATATAATATTCTTACTTTTAATTTGCGAATATATTCGCGTTGGAAGATTGGAAAACTTTATCTTTTTTCCGTCAACACGGAACCAGACCTCGAATCGCCTCAAGTCCTCTGTGCAGATGAATTAATAAATTTATTGAATGTGGAATTCTTGGCGAAATGGACTTAGTTAAGGATTACTACAAAACTGTCGATTGACATTTCGGCCCTTTATGTGGTTATGCCGTTCGAACATCATGGCAATGTTCAGACCTAAAAAGTGTTCTTGCCCCAGAAAGGTATTTTTACAAAGAAAAATGTGTGTATATGTTTTTTTAACTATTTTTAAAACTTTTTGAACCACGGGTTGTCATTTACAGTGACCTGAAAAAAGGGTTTTCAAACAAAGGGATGGCGAACGACCAACATCTAAGTTCGTTAAAGTACATCAAACGCAATTTTCTTTTTACGGTCTATTTTTTGGATTTGCAATGTTTTTACTACAATTGTTCGTTTTAAGATTAAAAAATTGTGTTAAATTATTTTTTCAATATTTTCTCAACATTTTTTACGATTTTTTACAATTTTTTACAATTTTTTCACTTTTTTTTAATCAGTCTACAATCTCTGAGGTTTTTCTAAGACCACATTCATGTTAATTGCTATATGCATTTCAATTTAGTTATACATAAATTGTCATGGTACTCCGAATTCGCGATAACATATCTAATGAAGTAAGTAATACATACCACAAGGATATTCACACACGCCATGGTTGCAGAGTGGCTCCGACTCAGAAAAGCTATAACTTTTGTAAGCTGAAAATTTCATAACTAATGTACATGTGTTGACAAAACTGTCATTAGCAATCATATAAACTGACGGCATGCAAGAACCATCTCTACGAACTGGCCAATGGGGGTTAGTAAATAAAGGTAAAAAACATCAATTTTCGCAAAATATTTTTAACCCTCAGTTCCGATGCATGGGTCGTTTTCGACCCGAGAGAAACTGGAAAGGGTATAACTTTATAAATTTCACAACTGTAGGCATTTTCAAATGCAGAACTCAATTGACCCAGGTAGTGGGGGGAAAATTCATTAAATTAGCCGTCGGAATTGAGGGTTAAAATAATACCAATATATACCCTGTGCGAACAAAATATGAAAATGTACTAATCCTAGATGTAACTATTTACGTAGTTAAACGAAGGAATCTCTAAGGTAAGAGGTTGCACTAACAAATTGTGATCATCAAAATAACTAAATTAAAGTTATTTTAAGTAACTACGTATTTATTTCGATTATTTAAATCGTTATCCCATCAGATTTACTATTCTTTCTCTATCTACGTGCAAAATGTCATGCTAATCAATGTTTACATTATGGTTTTTGATGCGACATTCAAGTTTGGAGAAAAACCGTAAAATTTAATTTGAATGACAACTACTTTATGAGAAGAACGAACAATAATAATTACCGTTTTTGAATTTGCCTGGTATAGGTATGGGAAGACTGAAAAGTATACATTACATATATAAGAAATATAATTATTTGAGAAATTAAGGGCAGAAGGGGGAAATGCGTTGGGCACCATAGGGGGTTGAAGATATTGGTTAATCCCCGTGTGTCGGACTCCCTTGCCCATGGTGTTCGGGGCAAGGTTTACCGACTAAAACTCTAACCTCCCTTGGCCCTCCATAATCCACTTGTGCAGTCTGCAGCAGAAAAGTGGCTCCGATATCCATCTCCTCCGCTGCAGGCTGCACCGGGCCATTATTATTACTATTATTTATTTATTTTTTTTTTTTTTTTTTTTTTTTAGGCAGGGGAGAAATGCATCAGGCACCATGGGGGTTGAAGATGTTGTTTAACCCCCCGTGTGTCGGACTCCCTCACCTTTGATGTTAACGGCAAGGTTTACCGACTAAAACCCTAACCTCCCTTGGCCCTCCAGAATCCACGTGTGCAGTCTGCAGTAGAAAAGTGGCTCCGATATCCATCTCCTCCGCTGCAGACTGCACCGGGCCATTTGTTTGCAACTGTAACCACTCCCTCTACCATTGGGTAAGTGGTTACAGGATCTCGTGTGACCTCAGTAGACGGAGAGATCCCAGTAGCACTGCTTTCTGCATTCGGCCTGCGATGGAATTTGCATGTTCTCGACAGGCCGGAATGCTTTTGATGTTTTGGAGGAAAGTTGGTCTCATTCCTCCCAGCACTCCAATTATCAGCACGACGAGCTTGATTTTGAATCCTCGATACGGCCTGCGAATCTCGAACAGGAGTTCCTGATATTTCATCCGTTTTTCGTCCTCTTTGCTGACTATATTTGTTTCTGCTGGTGCAGAAAACTCGATGACGAAGATAGATTTGTCATCGAAGTCAACAAGGACGATGTCAGGCTTATTGGCTGATATTTGCCTGCTCGTCGGGAATGAGTAATTCCAGTATATTCGGCAAGACTCATTCCCGACTACGGATTCAATATCAGTGGGGACGTACGGCAAAACTGGGGTTGCATCAATACCATAAGTGCTGCGAAGATGGTAATACAGCACTCGAAGAGCCGCATTGTGACGTTCGATGTATGCTGAAACTGCATATATTGGACATGCTGCCAAAAGATGCATTAGTGTCTCAGCATGACATCTACACAATCTACAAAGCGTACTCTGTACCGCCTGGTGTAAGATGTTCTGGCGGTACGCTAAGGTATTGATGACCCCATCCTGACACGCGAAGATAAAACCCTCGGTCTCGGATTTCAAGCCGGCTGATCTTAAGAAGGAGAAGGTCATCTCTGCCGACAAGCCAAGTTGTTGGACATTTCGAAAGAATTGTCCATGCAACGGCTTGTCGATATGCCTTCCCTCCAACATACGGAGTTGTTCCTTCCGTATGTTAGCCCTGAGACGCACTGGGCACAGATTGATGACTGATTCAGCCTCCTGTGCACCACTACGTCCCACGTTGAAAACCAGACCGAGGTTTCGCGCCGCTCGTTCCGCCGCGTTGTACAAAAACGCCCCCTTCCCCTGAATTTCATGCTGATGTACTAGCATCATCAGGGGATCCTCCGTTCGATTAATCACGTCGCAAGCTGTTTCGAGGACCAATCGGTCATGCATACACTCCAGGCTTAAAAGGCCACGACCTCCCATATTTCGGGGCAAATACAGTCGTTCCACGGAAGATCTTGGATGCAAACTGCGTTGCATACAAATCATCTTCCGTGTGCTTCGGTCAAGATCCCTTAGCTCGTCAACGTTCCACTTCAGTGCTCCAAAAGAATAGAGCACTGGTGATACGGCCAACATATTCGTGGCTGCCACCTTATTTCTCCCGGTCAATTCTGATGACCAGATCTGACGGAGAATGCGCCGGTATTTCTTAATGATGGTGGTTTTAGCAGCCTGCACATCCTGGACATGCCTTTGAGGTACGCCCAGGTATGTGTAGGCTTCTTCGGCGCTAAGGTGGCGGATGACATTTCCGTTGACGAGCTCCATATCGTTGTTATGGGAGCCTGACCTTCCTCTGTGCAAATGAACGACTGCACACTTGTCCAATCCGAATTCCATACCGATATCTCTCGAGTATGTGAGGGCGATGTTCAGAGATCGATGTAATTGATCTTCGCCTGATGCGTATAATTTAAGATCATCCATATAGAAAAGATGGGTGATCTTATGTACACGTTCACCAGGCGGTCCACACATGTACCCTTGAGATTTCCGGAGAACAACGGATAGAGGCAATAGTGAGATGCAGAAGAGCAGAGGACTCAGAGAATCTCCCTGATAGACACCTCTTTGGAATTGAACCAGTCTAGACATGGTTCGATGCTTGCCCGATGTCATGACAAAGCGTGTTTTCCAAAGAGGCATCAGGTCTTCTACAATTCTCACTATGTTTGGGTGGACATGAAGGCGTTTGAGCAACAAGCTTAAAAGCTCGTGCGATGTTGAGTCATACGCCTTCATGTAATCCAACCAGGCTATCGACAGGTTACGCTTGTACTGGACTGCGTCCTGACAAACACACCTGTCGATAAGCAAGTTGTCCTTGTAACCGGATACACCCATTTTGCAGCCTCGTTGTTCTACTATCCGTTGCCACACCGGTTTCACGGATTTCTCAATACGTTCGTTCAAGATGTTAGTGAACAATTTGTATAACGTATTGAGACACGTGATCGGTCTATGGTTTCTCGGATCGGACAAGTCTCCCGATTTTGGGATCAGTGTCGTTCGGCCCTCCACCAGCCAGTGCGGAATGGGTTGGTCTCCATTTATATAAGAGGTGAATATTCGGGCTACGTGTTGATGGACAGAAGTGAATTTCTTCCACCAATAGTTGTTAATTCCATCCCAGCCCGGCGAGGAGAAATTCTTCGCTCCTGTGATGGCATTTTTCACCTCTAATGCACTGACGGGTGGGCAATCTTCACTTTCTTGTGTGACTTCGTCGCACAACTCGGTGAAGATTTCAATACCTGGAGTGTCTGCATTAAGCCTAGATGTTTTCTCGTAGATGCTCCCCCAGAATTCCTCAACTGCGGTTATCGACGGAAACTCGCTTGAGGCTGCGATACGATGTTTGAAGAGGTTGGAAGGATTCGTCCAAAATATTGCATTTTGTCGAATTCCATCCTCCCGTCTTTGCAGCCTCTTTTTGGCATCCGCCAAAACCCGAATTTTATCAGCCAAACGTTGCTTGATGTTGAGCAACTTCAGCTTGTTCAGTGTGTGATAGTACGTCCGCAGTTGTTGTGCGAACTTCTTGACTTTAGCCGTAAATGAACGGCCAGATGTTAAATAGTCGATCACACACTGAATTCGGGAAGCGAGTTTCCGTGTCAGTCGAATCTTGCCGTTCAATTGAGACATGCGTTTTGTAATCTGCCGACTCCCCGATATCTGTACCAGATTTCGCGGAATCACCAGATCACTTGCAGCCTCGTAAACGGCACAATTGACTTGCCACAGGTCGCAGTCATCTGGAAGAGCATCTAGAAGTAGGCTATTTGCTCTGTCTATTTCTCGTTGCTTAGGCAAAACTTTCGTTGTTAAATTCTGCCTAAACACGAGTGTCGTGCTTTCATAATGTGGAGCATCTCTCCCAGCACCGCGTACGGGCTCAGTTGTTATTGCCCGCACATCCGGTACCGGTTGACAGCTGGGAACAACGAAACCTGTCCGCCTCAGATAGGCCACATAATCTCTCAGTTGTTGTTGAGAAAAGCGATCTGCCAGTTCGGGATGCATTACTGCAAACCGACTGTGCATACGCGCCATGTAGCCTCTCTGTTGCGGACAGCTCTCCTCGTAGCAGCGCATTAGATCTTGCCTGAGATTCTCCGTCCACTGAAATCGTCCGTGGACATCAGTTGGTCGTCGTCCCGGGACACCTGTTTCGGCTCCTCCACCTCGGGACTGGGCTGCATCCGAAGCAGCCCGATGGTCAGGAGCCCTGCGCGTTCTATTCATAGTAACCGCATGTGCAGGGAGTAGGGTGGTTGGCCCTACTCCCCGTTGTTATGCCTCTCTCGTTTGTCTCTTACCTCGCCATCCACTGGGGTTGGTTACACAATCTCTGGCAAGGTTGCTAAGAGTCCAGGGCCCACCGGCTTTAATAAGCACACGTGGAGGTGAGAGTAGGCCATTTGGGAAGATAGGCTAAGATGCGGCTTTTTGCATAGCCGCATTGTGTTACGCATCATTCCCTTTGGGCATCTCCTCCGCTGCAGGCTGCACCGGGCCATTATTATTACTATTATTTATAATTATTATTATTATTATTACTACTATTATTATTATTATTATTATTGTGACACTTATTAGGAAATGTCAAACTCACTATTCTACGTCGTCCATGGATATAAATAATGAGACCATTTTCTGGCCATTGTTATTTGCGGACTTCTTCATATAAAATTGGAATGCATCATTATCCGCTTCTGCAATTTAATACTCAATTTAACAATAGCTTCATTAATTTACATGTTAAATGTTAATCGATTAACAAAATATTTTTACTTTTAAGCATTCTGTACGTTGTTATTTCGACATCGTGGAATTTCATCTTACACCCGTCTATGTTAAACCACACGCTGAATCGCCTCGAGTCATCTAGAGATATGAAATAAAAACATTGATTTAAATTATTTAGAAAAAAATTGACTTTTTTTATCTGATCGTTTTATCTCGATCCACACTTACTGGAATGATAAACTTGGTTTTGTAATAGTTGCTCAATTCGATCAACTTGTTCATCTAAGTAATGTAATTACATTTAATAATATCTAATTAGAAGTGAACAATAACATTTTTCATTTATATGCGTCAGTCCACCCGACATTTCTCAAACGTTATGTTCAGGCTTCATGAACGCTTTATATACGCTCCTATTTTTGGCAGAGCGTTTCCCTAATATTCCTGAAATATTCGTATGGAACCATTGTGAATATTCACAAGGAAAATTGCATTTATATTGCAGGAATAATGAAATGTCCGACGTTCGGAATATTCCTTTGGAATATTGTAGAAATATTGAAAAAATATTAATTAATGTCCAAATGTTAATATTGAAAAAGCATTCTTCTCCGAGTAGGAGTGGAAACACGGTTGCTCGATTCGTTAATACATAAACTTAACCACCCGGCAACAATGTTTTTGTTGCCAAATCTTGACAAAAATAACGAATACTCGATACCAATCTTTTACATATTAAACTGAAAACAACACTCAATGATGCAATCTTTAAATTAGATAATAGGGTAAACGGTACAGTAGTCGGTCACAGCAGGCAAATTTTTTGATGAAAATGGTATAGAAAAATATAATATGATTATTTATTCATTCTAATCGGTTATGTTTGCTCCTTTTCAACACATGAAACTATATGATCAAGCACATTAAAATAAAAACGTTTTTCTGCGTTAAAATAAATCGTCAAATAGTACATTGCGATCCGAATACGAAAATCACCTGCTCACGCACGAGTACCGCATACTATTTTTTGTGACGAGTTGCGTGAAGTTCGGTTCATTACTAGTAAATATTGTAATTTTGCGCGTAAAGTTCGGAGGTAAGTTACCTTAAAACAAGAAATGTGCCTTTAGGCACACGGCGGAGGGGAGGGGGCAGGGGGAGCCCCCCGATAAGAAATATATAACGGTAGTGGTGTGTAGGGAAAGAGGAGCCGAAGCCATCCAAATTCATGGAAATGCTTTACGCACGGAAGTGCTTTACGCGCGCTCGACATGCTTTACGCACGCTGGGATGCTTTACGCACGCTGTAAAATGTGCGGGCGTACAAGTGGTGCTTTACACACGCATTACATGCATGAGAAGCCTAACTTCACGCACGCCGTTACAAAAAGAAACTGACAAAATGACAGTAGTCAGCCAGTTTAAATAAGGAATTTGGTAAAATTAATGTAGAAAGTGCAATAGGACATTTATTTTTATTTTAACAAAAGAAAGTTAGTTTTGGAGGTTGTCTGAAAATGAAACGTGAGTAACATTCACAAAACATTATATTTTACATATAAATTAAAAATAGTACTTTCCGATACAAGTGGGTAAAAGTTTTTTCAACGAACGTGAGGGTTGCCGGCCGAGCCGCAGGTGAGGACTCCATTCACATTGGTTTAAAAAACATTTTCGCACATAAGCCGAACAATATTTTTTGTTGCAAGTGTGCATAAAGTGCCGTTGAAAATCGTGAAATTTACAGTTTACGCACACTGTAAAAAAAATTGTGTTTCTCAAAAGTATCAAAAAAGACAGTAGTCGGCCTGGTGGAACAGACAGTTATCGGCCACTTAAGGAAACCTTCTACATACTTCGCTGTTAAATAATGTTAACCATACTGGCCGATTATTGTAGGGTGGCTGATGACTGTCCTGTTTACCCTGTTTGCAATATTCCGATTCCTCCACATGTCTAGTCTCTTCCATTTGCAATATTTAGATCACATACATTTCTTTCAAGATTACATGAAATGTCCTTTTCAGTTTGTTTCAATACTAAATTCGTTAAAATGTGTGTAAATGAAAGAAAAAGGTTTAATGAGATCTTGGTATCGACTATTCGTTATTTTGTCATGATATGACAACAAGAATTGTGCCGAAACGCAGCAGTGTGCTGAATATTGCCAAAACCATATTTGTTTAAATTTCGTGAATTTTTGTTTCAGAAATGCGCCATCGTACGAAAAGGTTACTAAAGACCCTTTTTGTTCAGGATAGCCCAAAAAATATCTACAAAATGTTTCCGAACCAAAGTAATAAAAAATCCTTAATAGTTTTAAAAAATTATTATAAACAATGTGTGCCTACTCAGTGAGCATTCCCACCGTAAACATTCGAATTCAGCGGCCCAAAATACATCGGAAACACCTTGTTTTGTTACAGGACCTACTAAAGACTACGAAATGGTCCCTGTTCCAAAACTATAAATTGCGGTCGCGCACTCCTCTACAATCCTGGGTCATACACATACATGTGTACGGCATTCGCGGCGTAAAGTCAGGCGGCCTTAAGCGGGGTAACATTTTATCTCGCCTCACAGCTCGCGAAAAAAACGTTCGGTTCCAATTGGATCTGAGTTATGACCAGATCTTCAGAGATATTACCAGATTCAGTAGGATCTTGTTCGGATGTAGGTGGACCTTGTTCAGATCTAGTTATAATTTTGACAAGATCTGTCGATATCTAACATAAGATCTGAGTTGAATCGATTTTGGATCTGTACTTGTTCTCTTGGGTAGATCTGGACATAACTCGGTTGGATCACATTGGATCTCATTAGATCTGACAAGATCTCAATATGATCTGAACATTTTTTTCTCGGGAGAACATACTAGCGATGGAAAATGGACTTGCCCCGTCCCGAGGAGGCAGTAATAGCGACAATAGCGAAGGATCAACGTCTGTGTACTTACCGTTTTGTAGCTCGATATTTTCTTGAGACTCCAGTGGCGCCGACTGCATGATGTTCACCTGATTGTCATTGTCTCTTTGGTCATCAACATTTTCTCCACTGGTAGGAGTGCTTTATAATCCTGCTTCAGGCACACAACTAATGCTGTTCATTACGACATCCACTTCTCGATCATCAACGTTTTCTGCTGAATCATGACTTCCTCCGCAAGTTTCATTGCCAGGCTGAATGTTATTTAGGCCTTCATCGATACATCTATCTTCAGCATCCTTATCCGCCAGTCTTCTTACTATGCAGCCTTTCAGTTGAACGATACTCTTCATTAGTTCCTTGATCGAACTGTTCTCAACGTAAGTATCCCAAGCTGCATATAATATGTATGTAAAAATAATTTATTACCACGAATTTCAAACGTCATATCTGTTATTCTAGTACTTGGAAGCATCAGTGCCATACATCAGGAACTTCGTAGACGGGTTCCCTTTTAGCGTTGCTTGAACTTATTAAAATTCAGCACACATAGTATGCTAGTGTTCAGAGTTACGATGACATAAGAGTTACAAAATTAGTGCGGGTCAAAAAACCGTCAGTTGAAAAGGCAACAGTCGAAAAGCCGACATAGTAAACATGCCAGGTATTAGTTTTAGGTAAACTAACCTGCTGAACATAATTGGAGCGTTTGAAGGAATAAGGGCGTTTCTAACAGGAATCTTATTTTTTACGGTATTGAAACCAGCACGTTTAACACCTAGAATCACTAGACTAATATACAAGGGCGTGAAGTAAGGTTTTTAAAAAATATTAAACATCACAGAAAACAATTAGAACAGTCCCGTTGAAAATCGTAAAATTCACACTTTACGCACATTGTAACAAAATAGTAGATTATGCATCAAGGGCGAAAATCTGTATCTTCGACGAGTGTGAAGTTTGGAGCCTGAGCGAAGCGAGGGCGACAATCACACTCGTCGGAGATCGATATTTCATCCATGTCATATACAATATTTTTTACCACGACGTGCGTGGAGCTCGATTTTTAGCATCTGAAAATTTCGCCCTAGTACGTAAAATCGCCATAATTTCGCCCTAGTGAGAAAAATAACTATTTCAACACTCCATGGGTAAAACTCGATTTTACGCACTTGGGCGAAATTTTCGGATGCTTAAAATCGAGCTCCACGCACGTCGTGTTAAAATAGTATATTGTGTAACTAGGGTGTAAAATGCGATTTTACGGACGACATGTACTTAGATAGGGAAGTGCGTAAAATCGTCATTTTACGCCCGAGTTGCATACGATATTTTATTTAATGAGGTGCGGTAAAATTCGATTCTACAGTCGTTCTCGGTGCGCGTAAAACACGAACATATGCACCCCTGATGACCGCGAGACCCGAGTGCCCGGAGAGTACGAGAGAAGTTGCCGGTCATCAGGAGTGTGTCAAATCGTGTTTTAGACGCTTCGAGAACGCCTCTAAAATCGAATTTCACGCACCGAATTGAATAAAATATTGTATGTGAAATGGGCGAAATATCGATCTACGACGATTGTGATTGTCGCCCTCGCTTCTCTCAGGCGAAGATAGAAATTTTCGCCCTTGTTGCATACATTACTAATTGTTCTTCAAGTTTGAGTAAAGTGCATTAAAAAAATGTCAACAGTGTACAAACCCGCACTTTGCGCACACTGTATTAAAAGGCACGTTTCTATATTTTGCAATATTTACCATCTTTAAGTTGTTCTTCCCTATAGACAGTTGTATATCGTGGAGCCCTCGATACTTTCTTCCCGATTTCGAGTCGCCTGACGCTGTATTTTGCATTTGCGATTAATTTTATGAGATTCCCTAGAAATGTTACATTTATTATTTAGTTCCTACTAATATCTTTCACGAAAAAATGTTCAACATTTATTACATATTATATATTTTATATATACCTATGAACAGCCAAGGATTTGGCTTCTTGCCAAATTTGCGTCTCATCTGGCAGTTGTAGGACTCTATGATGTTATTCGTTCGATTCGTATGTCCGAATATACAGAACCCTTCTGGACCAATTTTCTTAAGCCAAAAATTTTCAAAATATGTAAAGAAGGGTTCTAATTTATTATATACAACGTTACTTTTGCATTTTCGTATTATTTTTCGAAACTGGGACTCAATTTTTTCCGCTGGCAGAAAGGGAAGCGCCATTACTCTCCTTATGATTTTATAGGCTTCTTTTGTCCCTTTGACAAATTTTGCGAGTTTTAACTTTCTCAATTTCCCGATCAGTGCCTATGGAATAATCAGTTATGTATTGAATACTACATCTTTTATATAGTTTATTTGTACTGTACAGAGGCTGAAATGCACGGGTTTCAGGTCAATTGTATACAGAACTTTAACTAAAATAGCAAAGGTAAAATAGCATATTTCGATACAAGTGCGTAAAATTCGATTTTACACCCGACATGTAATTTAGATGAGAGAGTGCGTAAAATGGAATTCTTGCGCGGACGTATCGAAATAGTTATTTATACTACCTGAGCGCCCGTGTGGCATACACAATTTTCTGCAACCCCTCCTGTTACAAATTGGACTAAATTGCTCGTGGAGGGGCGGAACGGTGCGAGAAAGTAAAATGTCCCCTCCTTTTGCGCACTAGTGCTTAAAAAACGCGATTTAGTACAGTTTTTGACGGGAGGGGTTGCAGAAAATATCGTATGTAATACTATTATGTAAAATATAGTACAAAGGAGTGCGAGATAAAACTGAAAAAGAAGACAATTAAGAAAATCGACAATACGAGTGATATTTACTTTAACTTACTCGGTCGTAATGCACCTGGCAGCCAAGGCATTTTCCGCCGAAACAATCTTTACTTGCCTTCCTTAGCGCCTGCTCATAGTCTGCCATGACAAACTTTAAATTTGTTACTTTTACTACCTCGTTGATTTTCATAAAAATGGCTTCGTAGGCCTGCTTCGTCTTTTTAGACATCACTGTCCAGAAAAAAGGAATCCCCTACAATTCAATAAATAGGTATACAAACTATGTCGAGTTTATTCTTCCAATTGCACTGGTTAACAGGGGACAATCACCAGTGATGAATCACGTGCAGAAATATTTCGCCGCCATAGCGAATAATTGGCTAACCCAGCAAAACATTTGTCGTAATATATCGACGGCTCGGATGAAGATTAGCACATTTAACGCTTTTCTTATGTAATCTTAAGTAGAGAAAGCACTAAATGTGCTACTCTTCATCCGAACCGTCGATATGAACAGCAAATATTTAGCGGGTTTAGCGAACTGTTCACTAATAGAAAAAGTTATCTGTCTCAGCTAAAAATTCGCTAGCCCAAGCGATTTTGGTTGCTAGATTTGGGTCAGCGAATTTTTCTATTACTGTACCTAATCAATTTGGGCGCGCTAGCGAAAATTTGTCAATTTCAGCCAGAAACTTGCGAATTGAAGTCAATTGAATACAACAAACTTCATTTCGCTGGCTGAGCAATATTATTTTTATCAGTGTTACTGTTAATTACATATTTGTATTTTTGAGCTACTTGTATGTATTTTTTGGGCTCCATAGACTTTGATATTATTACTTTTTAAATAATGACATACCACTTTTTGAGCAAATAATGGAAAATGTAGTATGTTAAAGTGGTCTAAATGAAATAATATTCGCATCGAAATCTATGAAGCTCGAAAGATCCATGTGGATCAACAATATACAAATATGCATAACATCAAATGTTTTATTTGCCAGTTTCGAACGAATTTCTGAGAATGTAATTTTGATGGAAACTTTCTTTAAATAATACCTAACATCTTGGTATTTTTGGAATTAGACGAAATGATTCGTATTTTATGTATTTTAATAAAGAGGTAACAAAATATTGAATGTTTTTAAATCATCGTGCTATTATACTTTTGGATCATATTTATGCGCTGATTTTAAATCACGAATTTTATAAAGATTTTGCTAATATTTTTATTTCCACTGTCGTGAAAGTTGTGAGTATATTTAGACAATTTAATTTACCGTACTCGCAATGTTTAATTTATTTAAACGAAATACATGTTTTTCGTAGTTTTTTTTATGGGCTTTCTTGTGAAAATATCCATTTTCACGTATTATTACAGGATGAGGTTGAAAAATCGTAAAATCATAAAATCATAAAAAATCGTTAAAAATGTACATTTTTCGAAGGAAGGACCCATTTTAAAAATCTGAAAAAATTCATAAACAATGTTCAATCTATTACTTTTATGGCAGTATAGTTGAAATTTTGGCTATAGATCGGTTTACAATTAAAACACAGACCCCCCCCAAAAAAAAAACATAAAACATGGAAAATCGATCTACAGCCAAAATTTCAACTATACTGCCATAAAGGTAACATATTGAACATTTTTTATGAATTTTCTCAGATTTTTAAAAATAGTCCTTCTTTTGAAAGATACTTTGCCGTTTTCACATGGAATGCCCCATATTCTACTATCGCTTTTTAATTTGCGGTTATTTGACCTATCGGCTTTTTGATTTGCCGGTTTTTTTACTCTAACTCAATTTTTGCAGGCATCAGGACATTATTCTTAATTAATTTTGATAGCGTTCCAAAATGAAAAGGAAAAATTTATAAATTTTGGAATTATTTACCAATTTTGTTCGGTAATAGATTTTTTGATGCAGTAGGCGTAAAATAGTCATTTTACGCCCTCATTTGCAGGCGTAAAACGCCTATTTCACGCCTTCTGGGGCGTAAAATAAATTTTCCGCCCACGGAGGCGTGAAATTGCATCAAAAAACATTGTTTGAATCTCAGGCGTAGAATTTTCACCCTCATGAACCTCGAGCCGGCTTTGCCGTCTCTCGGGTTCTATTGTCGAGGCGTAAAACTCTATTTTACGCCCTTGATACAAAAATAACTATTCCTTTCCCGACTGTCGGTTTTTTTATTTGTCGGCTTTTCGACCCGAACCCAAGCAGGTCCGATCCCGTTTTATCAACGAATAAGGTCCGATCTCGCGAGGAAAAGTTTTTGACGCCAATTTAGGTTGGCAACACTACATTCGTCGGTGTTGCAGAAAGAACGTCCTATATCGGTTTCGATTTCAAAATAATTTTGCCGGAGTAAAATAGATGTTATGTCGGTTTTGTTTTTATTGGTTATTACTCACTAGGTCAATATGATAATATCAATCTAAGTTATTTTTAGACTTATTGAGATAGTGTCATATTCCTGATTATAATAGCACAACATTTTTGAAATTGTTTAGATTTCAAAATGCAGTATTTAATTATTACAGTAAATAAATATTATACTGTCAGCTGTATTTAATAGATAAACATGTAGCTTGTTATTTATTATTAGTCTAATTTTTTATTATCTCTGTAGTTAATTCTGGGTATTAGGTGAACAAAAGACATCTGCTGACATCGCAATCAAATAATAAAACTAAAAACTTCCTTCCCGTGGTGGGAAATATACTGCTACGGAATCAAATTTGGTGGACCAGTGTAATGATCCGATATTGAATTTATAATTAATAAGAAATAGTATTAAAAAATATTAGCACATACGGTTTTTTTCACGAGGCCCATTACTGTCAATAGCTGCTTACTGTCGTCCAGTTTCGGGGTGCATTTGAACGTCGCATCTACGAAGATCCGTCTTACACATTTCATTTTTGTTGCAACAAAGTCCTTGTCGTAAAACATTAAATGACAGTTTTGGTTAGTGTCTTCAATTAATTCCGAATGCAGTTGAACGTTTCCTCTGTTAATTAGGTCGTTATATTTTTGACCGTTCAACTGCGCATATAGATGTTTAATGTCTGTCGGGTTAGGCGGAAAAATGGTTCTCCTTACTCGTCGCATGTAGCTTTGTGTGCTTACAAAGGACACTTTGTCTGCGATATCTTGATATCTGATAAGGTCACATACATACAATACATTTCTTTATGTTAATTTATGATACAGCAAATGTACAAATTGAAAGAAAACAATATTAATGGTGATTATCGGCTTAATTAAAATAGTAAAATAGTAAAATGAAAAGTATAAATTATATAATTTGGGGGATTAAATATGTCCTTACCTTTCTAAGGTCGTGTCGAAACACGTTTTTAATTCCAGCCATGTACCTGCCGTTAGCTTGGCTTTCAGGTCTTCTTTGAATGCCGCAATTCTTTTCGCGTCATTATCCGGTATACACATTACATCGTGGTGATGAGTAACAATAATGTCGCCATCTACATATTTTCCACGCGCGTAACATGTCTTCCCGTAATTTCGACAATACATGTATCTACGGATTTAAAAAGTAGGCAAAATGAATCATAATGATATCTTCCTAAATAATAATGTACGACCGAACATTCGAAAGTACTAACATGTGGTCATTTCGACGTTTATCAATGCAGAATGTGTGGCCATCCTTGATTCTCAAAATCAAGGGAATCGTAAAACGTTTACGATTTTCTTCCATTGTTCTACACTGTAGGCAGCAAACATATCTTAATATAGTATAATGTATTGTTTCGGTAATAAATAAAATTTGAGAATAAGCATTTTCACAACTTCGCCAACGACTGCAGACGAGCCGAAGTATTAATAAGGCATCCGTAAAAACAGGAATAAAAATAACTATATTTTTTACATTTTATGAAAAAGGACCACTATACCAATTGTTAAATAATTGTAGTAACATTTTCTTTGATATGGGGAAGGGCGAAGCCTCCCCCTCCTCCCCCCCTTGGCTACACGACACCAACATTCCAGTGAATATATTTTTATGCCCCCCCTACCCCCGATACCCGCCTCACACGCCGGGTCCTGTTTGTTTCTGTGTTTCATGTAATGTATATAATACACATACATATGCATTGTGTATGTGTATGTAGTATTTATTGTAAAAAAATTTAACATAAGTTCAAATTAGGTGGCTTTTAGACGTGAAAATGTACTATTTTTTGCTTTTTAGAAAGACCCCCCCCCCCCCTCTTTGGGTAATTCTAACGCTACATAAACTGAAGGAAATGCTGAAAAATATAATTTCATATTTATATCTTTACATTTATATTTTATCCATGGGAAGGGGGGGGGGCAAGGAGTGATAGGAAGGAAGAAAAGGAGAATCAAAGGTAGAAAGTAAGGATAGGAAAAATCGGATAAAAAATGTAAAACACAAGAGAAAAGATAGCACATAAGGAGGAGACATAAAATGGATGAAATGTGAATATATCGAAGGAGCCTAATTTAAGTATAACATGGAATTTTATTCATAATTAATTCACTTACCAAAACTCCGTTTACAATTAGCAATACAGCGTGCGTTTTACCGACAATAGTCCTCACTCGCCAGACTCGTATCAATTACTAAACCACGCACAACGCCGGGAACAAAATAATATAAATAATAATAAACAATAACCAACATATATTTTCGTACAATAATATGCGAGAATTTTGTAATAAAATAAGATCAAAGCCCCACTTAAAGCATTCATTTCAACTATACCGTAAATGTAAATAATATATAAATTTTTTCGATAGGTACTTGATTTCCAACAGTTTCAGATGGACAAAATATCTTAAATTTTGAAAGTTTTGTTGTAATTTGAAAAGTCTAAACGATTTTAAAAAGATCTTAAATTTTAAAAATGTTAAAAATGAAACAATTTTTAAATTTCAAAATATTTTTATAAAATTTGTTTTGAAAAAGAATTCATTCATCTTTCATAAAAGCACACCTGAAGTATTCTTTTTGAATATTTCAAAATTTCTTTACTTCTTGGCTGCACGTTAATGTATCAATCGCAAAAAAGATTTTATTCATAATTAATTCACTTACCAAAACTCCGTTTACAATTAGCAATACAGCGTGCGTTTTACCGTCAATAGTCCTCACTCGCCAGATTCGTATCAATTACTAAACCACGCACAACGCCGGGAACAAAATAATATCAATAATAATAAACAATAACCAACATATATTTTCGTACAATAATATGCGAGGATTTTGTAATAAAATAAGATCAAAGCCCCACTTAAAGCATTCATTTCTACTATACCGTAAATGTAAATAATATATAAATTTTTTCGATAGGTACTTGATTTCCAACAGTTTCAGATGGACAAAATATCTTAAATTATGAAAGTTTTTTTGTAATTTGAAAAGTTTAAAATATTTTAAAAAGATTTTAAATTTTAAAAATGTTAAAAATGAAACAATTTTTAAATTTCAAAATATTTTTATAAAATTTGTTTTGAAAAAGAATTCATTCATCTTTCATAAAAGCACACCTGAAGTATTCTTTTTGAATATTTCAAAATTTTTTTACTTCTTGGCTGCACGTTAATGTATCAATCGCAAAAAAGATTTTATTAAAAATTAATTCACTTACCAAAACTCCGTTTACAATTAGCAATACAGCGTGCGTTTTACCGACAATAGTCCTCACTCGCCAGATTCGTATCAATTACTAAACCACGCACAACGCCGGGAACAAAATAATATCAATAATAATAAACAATAATCAACATATATTTTCGTACAATAATATGCGAGAATTTTGTAATAAAATAAGATCAAAGCCCCACTTAAAGCATTCATTTCTACTATACCATAAATGTAAATAATATATAAATTTTTTCGATAGTTACTTGATTTCCAACAGTTTCAGATGGACAAAATATCTTAAATTTTGAAAGTTTTGTTGTAATTTGGAAAGTTTAAACAATTTTATAAAGATCTTAAATTTTAAAAATGTTAAAAATTAAACAATTTTTAATTTTCAAAATATTTTTATAAAATTTGTTTTGAAAAAGAACGAACCAAACTTCGTTTACAATTCCCAATACAGCGTGAGTAGATGTATAGGAGCGGTTTCCGCGAAACTCCCGCCGCCGCCACCAGGCGTCGCCACAGTCGCGGCGCTGTCGCAGCATGCGAGGTGGTAGATTCGTGAACTAATTCGTGGTTTGAGTCTCGGACTGACTCGTGGTTTGAGTCGCGGACTGACTCGCGGGCCGATTCGCGGATTGATTCGCATTTTTGATTTACTGTTTAGTACGCGGTTTCAAGACTCTCTCATTGGGAAATCTGACCGTCGCTTATGAGGTCATTAAGATGACGCAAGACTTCGTCTCACACAAATTTTAAAAACCTACAATCAAGGCGTTGACCTCTCCCTTATCATCGACCATCCTTGGGAAAACACATGTGAATTCCAAGCATATTAGATAATATATCGGGACCTATGGCTCTGTAGATTTCCATTAGTCTAAATACCAGCTTGAAGCGCAATCTCGTATATCGACGACGTACTTTTTAAATCTCACACAAATTTTAAAAACCTACAATCAGGGCGTTGACCTCTCCCTTGTCATGATGTAAGTTCGAATTCACCTTTCAGAGTTTTCTCTCGTCGGGGAAATCTATCCATATACCAGCTTGAAGCGTAATCTCGTATATCGACGACCTTTGCCATGTGTCGAAAATCAAATTTCAAAAGTCGCCTTCATTAAAGGTCAGATATTGCTACATTATAGTCGCTTATGGAAATACATCGTATTCGGTAGGAACCGTATTGAGAGTGAAAGTAAAATGACCTTTTCCTCGTGCGTACACCGTTACCGACCTAATTCGGATGTTACATATCTTTTTTGATGAATTGACAGCGTAGATTTCCATTAGTATGAATACCAGTTTGAAGGTGTCTAGCTCAATCTCGTATATCGACGACCTACTTTTTAAATCTCACACAAATTTTAAAAACCTACAATCAGGGCGTTGACCTCTCCCTTACCATGTTGTAAGTTTGAATTCACCTTTCAGAGTTTTCTCTCGTCGGGGGAAATCTATCCATCAATATGACAGTCGTCTTGACAAGCCGTTAGTGTATCTCAATGATCTCCAATAGTGACGAAACCGCTGAGCCCCTTCACACAAAACCGCTAAGACCATTTTAAAATTAATTTAGAAAAGCCTCTAAGCAAGTCTCAACGCGTTCAAAAGACCTGGTGTCGACCCCCTGATGCGCGGAAACCTTTTCCTCGTGCGTTCTACTATCATCTCTCTCGCTCTCGCATACTCTTATTTAGATCCATTAACATTAGCAGTATACCATTTTCACGGTCGTCGATTATCCATCGATCACTTATTCACCGTACATTTGTTTTCCTGAAACTTTCGAAAATGTATACAGGTCCAAACACGTTTAAAAGGTCATTGCACAATTTCTTCAAAACATTATCTATTTACCAAATTTCGGCAATCCGTGACGTAAGAGAAAGGAAGCAGTCTAATTCAAATATTCCAATGTCATAATTTCTATGATCTCTCTAGCTCTCACATACTCTTTCTTAGATCCATTAACATTAGCAGTATACCGTTTTCACGGTTGTCGATTATGCGTCGATCACTTATTCACCGTACATTTGTTTTCTCGAAACTCTCGAAATTGTATACAGGTCCAGACATCGTTTCAAAGGAATGTCGCGTTCCTGTGTCTATGTTTGACAGTACGTAAGCACCTCTATTTCAAATATTGTATTTCTACATCAATATGGTAGATGTCTAAAAGATTTTTGAGGCCTTGAACAGGGTTTACAGCACTCTTGAAGAAGACGCTGCTGAGGATCAATTTTCCAACTTCATTCGAGAATCCATCAAAAAGATTGAGAAAATCAATTAATTCTTAAGGACCAATCCTCACATTCCAAATGGGGTGAAGTTATCATTGGAGACACGTATTCATTGCATCACGGTACAGAGGGTTACAGCTGCTCACAGATTAATTAGCGTATCTCAATGATCTCCAATAGAGACAAAACCGTCGAGTCCCTTCACCCAAGACCATTTTGAAATTAACGTAGAAAAGCCGCTAAGCAAGTCTCAACGCGTTCAAAAGACCTGGCGCCGACCCCCTAATATTGTTATAAAAATGTCCAGCCGTTAGATGGTCATTGCAAACGGCCTCTTTCTAATGCGTGATCTTAAGAAATTAGTTCATAAATATTGAAAAGTACTGGCTGTTACACATTAGTATTGTCATGTGAGGAATGTCGAAAAAAAAAAAAATTGCAAAAGCAATTCATTAAAGGTCAGCTATTGCTACATCATATTCGCTTCTCGATGCCTATGTGGAAATACAGCGTAGGCTAGGAACCGTATTTTGAATGTGAACATAAAATTCTAATAATGACCTTTTCCTCCTGCGTGCTACTACCATCTCTCTTGCTCTCTAGTACCCGTTGTTAGATTATACCGTTATCACGGTCATCGAAATCGCCGATTGCCAACCGATCATTTTCACCATATATTTTCCATGTATACAGGTTCAGACGCGTTTAAAGTCATTGCGCAATTTCATCAAAAGGTATACCAAGTAACACATTTTCTCTTTCCAAAATTTTTAGACAACCTCCACCATAATAGAAAGGAGATGATCTCAGTTCTGTATTTTATCTAGGAATAACATGGCGGGCCACCTGTAGACCAACTCACCCCTTTGTTAACAAAAGTAGCATAAATAAATAAATAAATAAATAATTTATAATAATAATATTTAAATAGTAATAAATTTCACATAATCCGAATAGCGTGTATTAAAATGTATAATATAGAAATGATGGAAGAAGCTAGCAGTAATTAGAAAGAGAGGATGACACGCTTATTCCCTATGCATTTATCTATTCACGATATTTACGTGTTTTCATGACGTTCGAGCCATAGCTATACGAGTTTGGACACGTGGGTAATGTAATTAATCAGGTTCCTGACCGTTTTTTAATATGTGTACAATTTACGACATCTTAAACATCGCCATACAAGTTTCGACCTGTTAATTACCCGTAGACTTTACTATACGATAACAATGAATCTGACTTCTCACAAGTGACGAACACATACGAGTATCGACTTGCTTCTAATATAATTAATTAATCTTCATTTAATATTTCCCACTTTTAAAATTTCTGAGAATAAGAAGATCGAAATGACGACGTAAAAATCTAAGAGAAGCGTGTAAAATTCAACAGTTTCTTTCTATCTTTACGCACAGTTTTGTGTCTTTTAAGTAAAAAGTTAAAGGAAATGATAATGCTGCCATCTTTTGGTATGTTTAAAGAGATTGCAGAATCTGCGTGTTGCAGAATGAAATATGTGGGTGCATCTAAAATGCATAGATTCATCGTAGGCTGCCATCATACACTTGCTGATATGAGTGGCTATGGAGCGATTACAACTGAATATGAGGTTCTTGAAAATTGAATCTAGTTGACAATTAACCTTATTATCGCCATACAAAAGAATATGAAAGTGAAATTGTTAAATATTACCGCGCATCTACTGCGAAGCGAAAGCAATCTCGCTATTTTTAAAATACCTATACTGCCATTACTAGACATCCCTCTGAAATTAACACTTTGCATAGTCTTTAATCATAGGCGGTTGTCTATCTGCGGTATCATCACTCGTTTCAAAACGTTTATTGACGACATTCACGTAAATCTGGATGCATTTGCATTGTGAGTGGTAAGCATGACCATACTTCTTCAATTTCAAGTTCTGCAAACGTTGACATGAAATCTATAGGTAGACTCGATGTCTTTTGTTTCCATTAATGCAAGACGCTTCACTTCATAGTAAATTCTCATTGACCTTCGAAGAGATGCAGGCTAGTCTTGAAGATTTTACAGTATACAATTTTAAAGCATTTTAACATTTTCTTTAGCACACTTTCCGTTAAATGTATGATTTTCGCAATTTATTGAAAATCGACGTTGTTGTTGTCCTATGAGTTTCGGTAGAGATGGACAGGCTAATATGTCTATATCGACAATATTGTCAGCATCTAAAATTTCCTGCAACCTATGTCTTTTATTTGTCTGCGCCTTTTATGTATATCTTGTGAGCACATGTAACGATGTCTTCCAACGTTTCGTTGATTCCATCAAAGGGTATATCGCCCGATTCCAATCGTAGACCATGATAATTGTGCATTAACCAATTGTTTTATGTTCAAAACGTACTTTACTACATTACTGTCGGAAATATCCATAATGTACAGTTCCTTCGATATAAACTGATTACCAGATCCGGGGAATCCTTGCACGTCGACAATATTCTACATTTCTATTATCTAATACTGATTTGCTTGTCCCCTTCATTAATTGACGCATCATTCTCTCTCACACACACTCTTTGCCCCTTCCACATATGGCGTGGTACCTCTAACTTATGGGTATACGTCGTACCTTTCTCTCTCTAGATCGTAGTATCTCTTCGTAAAATCCTATGAATCGGAAATCAAATCAGAGTGTAACAAAAACGTCGATTCTTCAGCGGGCCAACACTTGAGATTTTCGATAGTTTGTGAGTTACGATACTCAGATGATGAAGAAGTTAAACGTAATATTAAATCGTTTCAAGTACTAGCACCAGTATGATGGTCACCGCACTTTCACAATTGAATAAATCTTTTCTACGATATTCGATCTAATTGAAATGTGCATAGACGTATGAATACAAGTTTCGATTGGTTTATAATACAATTGAGCGTGCCAAAGATCTCTAAATTTTAAATAAAAAATGATCAGTCATTAACTTGACATCCTTTAAACAATTAATTTTTGTATGTATATTAAATAGCGATACACTGCAGTCTTAAATCAAATAATTAAAATCATTACATCTTAAAGTCAGTCCATGCATAAATCTTACATGGTCTAAGTCATCTTATCTACACTACATCTTTCTTTCTGTAAATGCAAAACAAAACGAAAGACAACAAAGTATTTATCATTATGATAATAACAAATTCTTTCACATTAGAACCGCGTCTAATAGCCCACATAAGGTCGCCTTATTCGTAGTGAATTTAACTTTCGAACTGTCATCTTTAATTGTCGATCATTCTCTCTCTCTCATTAGCTACCGATTTGTTGCATCTATACGAATACTCTTACATCAAATCGAGTCGTATGCACATTCTTGTGTTGTAACATTCACACGACTATGGAATGAAATTCATTCTTAAAACCCAACAAGTACAAGCGTAAATGTATTTTAATACTAACGAATGGTATACCTCTTGATTCGAAATTGTATGTAGCCCTCTCCCCCCCCTTTCCTCCCTCCCCCTCCCTTTCCTCCCCCCCCCCTTTCCTCCCACAATCATCAATTGAGCAACCGACAAAAATCGTAATATTTAAGTATAATTTCAAAATCGTGTCAGCAAACGTGCAGAAATTTATGATACCTTTTGTGTGTGAGAGAGCAATAATGTAAGTGTCAAATAAATGATGTATGTATTACACAGAAACTGACCAACTCACGCAATGTCGTAAACAAATAAAAGAACCAAATCTTCGACGGCCGAAATAACGGAAATTATGTCCTTTGATTGTCAGTCTTAATTTTTAGTAAGGTGCTCGTTAATATCTGGAGTAGCTGCAATTTTTATCTTTAAAATATGAAATACACGATTACGCCATAGTCAAAAGGTATGTGCTATGGAAATATTGAAACTATATAGATGAAGTTAGGGAATATTAATAGTGTGAGGAATGTTAGCAGAGACGATACGAAATAAACTTATAATATAAGAAAGCTACTGAGATATTAATGGAAAATTCAAAATAATTACAAATTTTGAAAGTGAATACTACGATTGAGATGTATTATGTTAGAAGAAGAATATCAGTGAGAGTATAATGTAATACTGGGAAAGTAATAATGTATATAAAATTATTATTAATTATGGGTAAATAAATATTATTCGTATATTCTACACGTTTAAGTGTGCACAGTATGAAATAAGACGGTAGATTGCTGTACTCTCAGAGTCGAAAGAAAACACTTAGAGTAATCTTTAGAGAATAAATGTGTTCAAACATATGGATTGGAAAATATACAAATTTCACGCATAAAATATTAGTTAACTAACGTTTCCAATATAAGATAAGTGAGATGCAGAACACAGTAAACTTGTAAGAGAAGTTTAGACTCGGAGAAATATTTCAAGTATAATAATAAATTTGAAGTGAAAATATTATCTCGATTATTTGCTAGATGTTTTTGGTATAGGTAGAATATTAGTGTAGGTATTAGTTCTTAGTAAGGTGTTCGTTAATATCTGGAGTGGCTACAATCTATCTTTAAAATATGAATTCAATATAGAGAGTGCGAGCAGATATATTACAAAATACAATAATCAAAAATAAAACACGACGCTTTGAAGGGTACATATTGAATATTGTGAGGAATTAAATGTAAGATAAGGAATTAGATACTTACCCATCTACATTAAACAATATGTTTATTATGAATCTAGTCGACAGTATATACTTATGATTTATAAAGAATCATATTAATAACTGTGAATGCTTTTGCCTATAATATACGACATTTCCTTCATCGGTGTGGGTAAGAAATTTCAGACACTGGCAATAGTACTCATCTCAATATGTTGCGTTTGCACCTTTGGTCAAGATTAAACTAAAGAATCATTATTGTCATCAGTAACGTGAATGCATTCAGATTTAAGAACATATACAACATATTGTAAAGGTGTTTCAAAGCTCCGATGTACTAGATGCCTATAATTAATGACGAGCAAGAGTCAGTTTTGACGCACATTTTAGTCTAAACGTGAAAATGAAAAGACTGACGTACAGTCTGCAAATATTGTAAATATGTACGTGTTATAGTATTAAAAAATTATATAATTGAACGTAGTGATAGAGATACGTGTGTTAAATGATTCATTTAATTGCATATTCATACTTTGTCATCAACATTTCCAAAACACCGCAATTAAGCTTGTTTTAGTAAAATTGTATAATGATCGTATATATTAAATTGTTTCATTATTTACGAAAAAATCGTTGAATATTTACTCCCATATATAAGAAATTATTCAATAATTATTGAAAGTGTGTTTATGTACCGATGTGTTTGGACTGTCGAAAAGAAACATGAAGTAAGATAGAAGTAAGATAGAAGCTTTACAGATAGGTCATTGAGAATTTTTCACTTTTCCTTTCAAAATGACTAATGTTTTAAGTAGAATTAATCTATGCATGTCTTCATGTTGAATTGTTGTTTAGTCTTATATTTCATATACAACAGTAGTCTTTTTAAGTGATTATGTATGAAAACATCAGTTCTATAAACGATTCAATATTATTAATAATAATAATAATAATCTGAAATTTTAGTGCATGATGTGAAAACATGAGAAGTTTTTAAAGGTTAATTTATTACTATGAAAATTATTTATTGATATAATGACTTGTATCTTTTGGTATTACACTAGGTGTGATGGATAGGAGGACATTCTCCTTATGGCAATATATTTAACAAAATAACTACATATAACAATAGTATTGATACGTGAATAACTTAGTTAACTAATTAAGATTACAATGTGGAAGTAGCAAAAATCTGTCAAATATAACAACGTTTCGTGCGGTGTGAATCTCCAAATCATTATTGTAAACGGAATTAAATAGTCATGTCGGTTACGCTACATACAATTTCGAATCAAGAGGTATACCATTCGTTAGTATTAAAATACATTTACGCTTGTACTTGTTGGGTTTTAAGAATGAATTTCATTCCATAGTCGTGTGAATGTTACAACACAAGAATGTGCATACGACTCGATTTGATGTAAGAGTATTCGTATAGATGCAACAAATCGGTAGCTAATGAGAGAGAGAGAATGATCGACAATTAAAGATGACAGTTCGAAAGTTAAATTCACTACGAATAAGGCGACCTTATGTGGGCTATTAGACGCGGTTCTAATGTGAAAGAATTTGTTATTATCATAATGATAAATACTTTGTTGTCTTTCGTTTTGTTTTGCATTTACAGAAAGAAAGATGTAGTGTAGATAAGATGACTTAGACCATGTAAGATTTATGCATGGACTGACTTTAAGATGTAATGATTTTAATTATTTGATTTAAGACTGCAGTGTATCGCTATTTAATATACATACAAAAATTAATTGTTTAAAGGATGTCAAGTTAATGACTGATCATTTTTTATTTAAAATTTAGAGATCTTTGGCACGCTCAATTGTATTATAAACCAATCGAAACTTGTATTCATACGTCTATGCACATTTCAATTAGATCGAATATCGTAGAAAAGATTTATTCAATTGTGAAAGTGCGGTGACCATCATACTGGTGCTAGTACTTGAAACGATTTAATATTACGTTTAACTTCTTCATCATCTGAGTATCGTAACTCACAAACTATCGAAAATCTCAAGTGTTGGCCCGCTGAAGAATCGACGTTTTTGTTACACTCTGATTTGATTTCCGATTCATAGGATTTTACGAAGAGATACTACGATCTAGAGAGAGAAAGGTACGACGTATACCCATAAGTTAGAGGTACCACGCCATATGTGGAAGGGGCAAAGAGTGTGTGTGAGAGAGAATGATGCGTCAATTAATGAAGGGGACAAGCAAATCAGTATTAGATAATAGAAATGTAGAATATTGTCGACGTGCAAGGATTCCCCGGATCTGGTAATCAGTTTATATCGAAGGAACTGTACATTATGGATATTTCCGACAGTAATGTAGTAAAGTACGTTTTGAACATAAAACAATTGGTTAATGCACAATTATCATGGTCTACGATTGGAATCGGGCGATATACCCTTTGATGGAATCAACGAAACGTTGGAAGACATCGTTACATGTGCTCACAAGATATACATAAAAGGCGCAGACAAATAAAAGACATAGGTTGCAGGAAATTTTAGATGCTGACAATATTGTCGATATAGACATATTAGCCTGTCCATCTCTACCGAAACTCATAGGACAACAACAACGTCGATTTTCAATAAATTGCGAAAATCATACATTTAACGGAAAGTGTGCTAAAGAAAATGTTAAAATGCTTTAAAATTGTATACTGTAAAATCTTCAAGACTAGCCTGCATCTCTTCGAAGGTCAATGAGAATTTACTATGAAGTGAAGCGTCTTGCATTAATGGAAACAAAAGACATCGAGTCTACCTATAGATTTCATGTCAACGTTTGCAGAACTTGAAATTGAAGAAGTATGGTCATGCTTACCACTCACAATGCAAATGCATCCAGATTTACGTGAATGTCGTCAATAAACGTTTTGAAACGAGTGATGATACCGCAGATAGACAACCGCCTATGATTAAAGACTATGCAAAGTGTTAATTTCAGAGGGATGTCTAGTAATGGCAGTATAGGTATTTTAAAAATAGCGAGATTGCTTTCGCTTCGCAGTAGATGCGCGGTAATATTTAACAATTTCACTTTCATATTCTTTTGTATGGCGATAATAAGGTTAATTGTCAACTAGATTCAATTTTCAAGAACCTCATATTCAGTTGTAATCGCTCCATAGCCACTCATATCAGCAAGTGTATGATGGCAGCCTACGATGAATCTATGCATTTTAGATGCACCCACATATTTCATTCTGCAACACGCAGATTCTGCAATCTCTTTAAACATACCAAAAGATGGCAGCATTATCATTTCCTTTAACTTTTTACTTAAAAGACACAAAACTGTGCGTAAAGATAGAAAGAAACTGTTGAATTTTACACGCTTCTCTTAGATTTTTACGTCGTCATTTCGATCTTCTTATTCTCAGAAATTTTAAAAGTGGGAAATATTAAATGAAGATTAATTAATTATATTAGAAGCAAGTCGATACTCGTATGTGTTCGTCACTTGTGAGAAGTCAGATTCATTGTTATCGTATAGTAAAGTCTACGGGTAATTAACAGGTCGAAACTTGTATGGCGATGTTTAAGATGTCGTAAATTGTACACATATTAAAAAACGGTCAGGAACCTGATTAATTACATTACCCACGTGTCCAAACTCGTATAGCTATGGCTCGAACGTCATGAAAACACGTAAATATCGTGAATAGATAAATGCATAGGGAATAAGCGTGTCATCCTCTCTTTCTAATTACTGCTAGCTTCTTCCATCATTTCTATATTATACATTTTAATACACGCTATTCGGATTATGTGAAATTTATTACTATTTAAATATTATTATTATAAATTATTTATTTATTTATTTATTTATGCTACTTTTGTTAACAAAGGGGTGAGTTGGTCTACAGGTGGCCCGCCATGTTATTCCTAGATAAAATACAGAACTGAGATCATCTCCTTTCTATTATGGTGGAGGTTGTCTAAAAATTTTGGAAAGAGAAAATGTGTTACTTGGTATACCTTTTGATGAAATTGCGCAATGACTTTAAACGCGTCTGAACCTGTATACATGGAAAATATATGGTGAAAATGATCGGTTGGCAATCGGCGATTTCGATGACCGTGATAACGGTATAATCTAACAACGGGTACTAGAGAGCAAGAGAGATGGTAGTAGCACGCAGGAGGAAAAGGTCATTATTAGAATTTTATGTTCACATTCAAAATACGGTTCCTAGCCTACGCTGTATTTCCACATAGGCATCGAGAAGCGAATATGATGTAGCAATAGCTGACCTTTAATGAATTGCTTTTGCAATTTTTTTTTTTTTCGACATTCCTCACATGACAATACTAATGTGTAACAGCCAGTACTTTTCAATATTTATGAACTAATTTCTTAAGATCACGCATTAGAAAGAGGCCGTTTGCAATGACCATCTAACGGCTGGACATTTTTATAACAATATTAGGGGGTCGGCGCCAGGTCTTTTGAACGCGTTGAGACTTGCTTAGCGGCTTTTCTACGTTAATTTCAAAATGGTCTTGGGTGAAGGGACTCGACGGTTTTGTCTCTATTGGAGATCATTGAGATACGCTAATTAATCTGTGAGCAGCTGTAACCCTCTGTACCGTGATGCAATGAATACGTGTCTCCAATGATAACTTCACCCCATTTGGAATGTGAGGATTGGTCCTTAAGAATTAATTGATTTTCTCAATCTTTTTGATGGATTCTCGAATGAAGTTGGAAAATTGATCCTCAGCAGCGTCTTCTTCAAGAGTGCTGTAAACCCTGTTCAAGGCCTCAAAAATCTTTTAGACATCTACCATATTGATGTAGAAATACAATATTTGAAATAGAGGTGCTTACGTACTGTCAAACATAGACACAGGAACGCGACATTCCTTTGAAACGATGTCTGGACCTGTATACAATTTCGAGAGTTTCGAGAAAACAAATGTACGGTGAATAAGTGATCGACGCATAATCGACAACCGTGAAAACGGTATACTGCTAATGTTAATGGATCTAAGAAAGAGTATGTGAGAGCTAGAGAGATCATAGAAATTATGACATTGGAATATTTGAATTAGACTGCTTCCTTTCTCTTACGTCACGGATTGCCGAAATTTGGTAAATAGATAATGTTTTGAAGAAATTGTGCAATGACCTTTTAAACGTGTTTGGACCTGTATACATTTTCGAAAGTTTCAGGAAAACAAATGTACGGTGAATAAGTGATCGATGGATAATCGACGACCGTGAAAATGGTATACTGCTAATGTTAATGGATCTAAATAAGAGTATGCGAGAGCGAGAGAGATGATAGTAGAACGCACGAGGAAAAGGTTTCCGCGCATCAGGGGGTCGACACCAGGTCTTTTGAACGCGTTGAGACTTGCTTAGAGGCTTTTCTAAATTAATTTTAAAATGGTCTTAGCGGTTTTGTGTGAAGGGGCTCAGCGGTTTCGTCACTATTGGAGATCATTGAGATACACTAACGGCTTGTCAAGACGACTGTCATATTGATGGATAGATTTCCCCCGACGAGAGAAAACTCTGAAAGGTGAATTCAAACTTACAACATGGTAAGGGAGAGGTCAACGCCCTGATTGTAGGTTTTTAAAATTTGTGTGAGATTTAAAAAGTAGGTCGTCGATATACGAGATTGAGCTAGACACCTTCAAACTGGTATTCATACTAATGGAAATCTACGCTGTCAATTCATCAAAAAAGATATGTAACATCCGAATTAGGTCGGTAACGGTGTACGCACGAGGAAAAGGTCATTTTACTTTCACTCTCAATACGGTTCCTACCGAATACGATGTATTTCCATAAGCGACTATAATGTAGCAATATCTGACCTTTAATGAAGGCGACTTTTGAAATTTGATTTTCGACACATGGCAAAGGTCGTCGATATACGAGATTACGCTTCAAGCTGGTATATGGATAGATTTCCCCGACGAGAGAAAACTCTGAAAGGTGAATTCGAACTTACATCATGACAAGGGAGAGATCAACGCCCTGATTGTAGGTTTTTAAAATTTGTGTGAGATTTAAAAAGTACGTCGTCGATATACGAGATTGCGCTTCAAGCTGGTATTTAGACTAATGGAAATCTACAGAGCCATAGGTCCCGATATATTATCTAATATGCTTGGAATTCACATGTGTTTTCCCAAGGATGGTCGATGATAAGGGAGAGGTCAACGCCTTGATTGTAGGTTTTTAAAATTTGTGTGAGACGAAGTCTTGCGTCATCTTAATGACCTCATAAGCGACGGTCAGATTTCCCAATGAGAGAGTCTTGAAACCGCGTACTAAACAGTAAATCAAAAATGCGAATCAATCCGCGAATCGGCCCGCGAGTCAGTCCGCGACTCAAACCACGAGTCAGTCCGAGACTCAAACCACGAATTAGTTCACGAATCTACCACCTCGCATGCTGCGACAGCGCCGCGACTGTGGCGACGCCTGGTGGCGGCGGCGGGAGTTTCGCGGAAACCGCTCCTATACATCTACTCACGCTGTATTGGGAATTGTAAACGAAGTTTGGTTCGTTCTTTTTCAAAACAAATTTTATAAAAATATTTTGAAAATTAAAAATTGTTTAATTTTTAACATTTTTAAAATTTAAGATCTTTATAAAATTGTTTAAACTTTCCAAATTACAACAAAACTTTCAAAATTTAAGATATTTTGTCCATCTGAAACTGTTGGAAATCAAGTAACTATCGAAAAAATTTATATATTATTTACATTTATGGTATAGTAGAAATGAATGCTTTAAGTGGGGCTTTGATCTTATTTTATTACAAAATTCTCGCATATTATTGTACGAAAATATATGTTGATTATTGTTTATTATTATTGATATTATTTTGTTCCCGGCGTTGTGCGTGGTTTAGTAATTGATACGAATCTGGCGAGTGAGGACTATTGTCGGTAAAACGCACGCTGTATTGCTAATTGTAAACGGAGTTTTGGTAAGTGAATTAATTTTTAATAAAATCTTTTTTGCGATTGATACATTAACGTGCAGCCAAGAAGTAAAAAAATTTTGAAATATTCAAAAAGAATACTTCAGGTGTGCTTTTATGAAAGATGAATGAATTCTTTTTCAAAACAAATTTTATAAAAATATTTTGAAATTTAAAAATTGTTTCATTTTTAACATTTTTAAAATTTAAAATCTTTTTAAAATATTTTAAACTTTTCAAATTACAAAAAAACTTTCATAATTTAAGATATTTTGTCCATCTGAAACTGTTGGAAATCAAGTACCTATCGAAAAAATTTATATATTATTTACATTTACGGTATAGTAGAAATGAATGCTTTAAGTGGGGCTTTGATCTTATTTTATTACAAAATCCTCGCATATTATTGTACGAAAATATATGTTGGTTATTGTTTATTATTATTGATATTATTTTGTTCCCGGCGTTGTGCGTGGTTTAGTAATTGATACGAATCTGGCGAGTGAGGACTATTGACGGTAAAACGCACGCTGTATTGCTAATTGTAAACGGAGTTTTGGTAAGTGAATTAATTATGAATAAAATCTTTTTTGCGATTGATACATTAACGTGCAGCCAAGAAGTAAAGAAATTTTGAAATATTCAAAAAGAATACTTCAGGTGTGCTTTTATGAAAGATGAATGAATTCTTTTTCAAAACAAATTTTATAAAAATATTTTGAAATTTAAAAATTGTTTCATTTTTAACATTTTTAAAATTTAAGATCTTTTTAAAATCGTTTAGACTTTTCAAATTACAACAAAACTTTCAAAATTTAAGATATTTTGTCCATCTGAAACTGTTGGAAATCAAGTACCTATCGAAAAAATTTATATATTATTTACATTTACGGTATAGTTGAAATGAATGCTTTAAGTGGGGCTTTGATCTTATTTTATTACAAAATTCTCGCATATTATTGTACGAAAATATATGTTGGTTATTGTTTATTATTATTTATATTATTTTGTTCCCGGCGTTGTGCGTGGTTTAGTAATTGATACGAGTCTGGCGAGTGAGGACTATTGTCGGTAAAACGCACGCTGTATTGCTAATTGTAAACGGAGTTTTGGTAAGTGAATTAATTATGAATAAAATTCCATGTTATACTTAAATTAGGCTCCTTCGATATATTCACATTTTATCCATTTTATGTCTCCTCCTTATGTGCTATCTTTTCTCTTGTGTTTTACATTTTTTATCCGATTTTTCCTATCCTTACTTTCTACCTTTGATTCTCCTTTTCTTCCTTCCTATCACTCCTTGCCCCCCCCCCCTTCCCATGGATAAAATATAAATGTAAAGATATAAATATGAAATTATATTTTTCAGCATTTCCTTCAGTTTATGTAGCGTTAGAATTACCCAAAAGGGGGGGGGGGGGGGGGTCTTTCTAAAAAGCAAAAAATAGTACATTTTCACGTCTAAAAGCCACCTAATTTGAACTTATGTTAAATTTTTTTACAATAAATACTACATACACATACACAATGCATATGTATGTGTATTATATACATTACATGAAACACAGAAACAAACAGGACCCGGCGTGTGAGGCGGGTATCGGGGGTAGGGGGGGCATAAAAATATATTCACTGGAATGTTGGTGTCGTGTAGCCAAGGGGGGGAGGAGGGGGAGGCTTCGCCCTTCCCCATATCAAAGAAAATGTTACTACAATTATTTAACAATTGGTATAGTGGTCCTTTTTCATAAAAAGTAAAAAATATAGTTATTTTTATTCCTGTTTTTACGGATGCCTTATTAATACTTCGGCTCGTCTGCAGTCGTTGGCGAAGTTGTGAAAATGCTTATTCTCAAATTTTATTTATTACCGAAACAATACATTATACTATATTAAGATATGTTTGCTGCCTACAGTGTAGAACAATGGAAGAAAATCGTAAACGTTTTACGATTCCCTTGATTTTGAGAATCAAGGATGGCCACACATTCTGCATTGATAAACGTCGAAATGACCACATGTTAGTACTTTCGAATGTTCGGTCGTACATTATTATTTAGGAAGATATCATTATGATTCATTTTGCCTACTTTTTAAATCCGTAGATACATGTATTGTCGAAATTACGGGAAGACATGTTACGCGCGTGGAAAATATGTAGATGGCGACATTATTGTTACTCATCACCACGATGTAATGTGTATACCGGATAATGACGCGAAAAGAATTGCGGCATTCAAAGAAGACCTGAAAGCCAAGCTAACGGCAGGTACATGGCTGGAATTAAAAACGTGTTTCGACACGACCTTAGAAAGGTAAGGACATATTTAATCCCCCAAATTATATAATTTATACTTTTCATTTTACTATTTTACTATTTTAATTAAGCCGATAATCACCATTAATATTGTTTTCTTTCAATTTGTACATTTGCTGTATCATAAATTAACATAAAGAAATGTATTGTATGTATGTGACCTTATCAGATATCAAGATATCGCAGACAAAGTGTCCTTTGTAAGCACACAAAGCTACATGCGACGAGTAAGGAGAACCATTTTTCCGCCTAACCCGACAGACATTAAACATCTATATGCGCAGTTGAACGGTCAAAAATATAACGACCTAATTAACAGAGGAAACGTTCAACTGCATTCGGAATTAATTGAAGACACTAACCAAAACTGTCATTTAATGTTTTACGACAAGGACTTTGTTGCAACAAAAATGAAATGTGTAAGACGGATCTTCGTAGATGCGACGTTCAAATGCACCCCGAAACTGGACGACAGTAAGCAGCTATTGACAGTAATGGGCCTCGTGAAAAAAACCGTATGTGCTAATATTTTTTAATACTATTTCTTATTAATTATAAATTCAATATCGGATCATTACACTGGTCCACCAAATTTGATTCCGTAGCAGTATATTTCCCACCACGGGAAGGAAGTTTTTAGTTTTATTATTTGATTGCGATGTCAGCAGATGTCTTTTGTTCACCTAATACCCAGAATTAACTACAGAGATAATAAAAAATTAGACTAATAATAAATAACAAGCTACATGTTTATCTATTAAATACAGCTGACAGTATAATATTTATTTACTGTAATAATTAAATACTGCATTTTGAAATCTAAACAATTTCAAAAATGTTGTGCTATTATAATCAGGAATATGACACTATCTCAATAAGTCTAAAAATAACTTAGATTGATATTATCATATTGACCTAGTGAGTAATAACCAATAAAAACAAAACCGACATAACATCTATTTTACTCCGGCAAAATTATTTTGAAATCGAAACCGATATAGGACGTTCTTTCTGCAACACCGACGAATGTAGTGTTGCCAACCTAAATTGGCGTCAAAAACTTTTCCTCGCGAGATCGGACCTTATTCGTTGATAAAACGGGATCGGACCTGCTTGGGTTCGGGTCGAAAAGCCGACAAATAAAAAAACCGACAGTCGGGAAAGGAATAGTTATTTTTGTATCAAGGGCGTAAAATAGAGTTTTACGCCTCGACAATAGAACCCGAGAGACGGCAAAGCCGGCTCGAGGTTCATGAGGGTGAAAATTCTACGCCTGAGATTCAAACATTGTTTTTTGATGCAATTTCACGCCTCCGTGGGCGGAAAATTTATTTTACGCCCCAGAAGGCGTGAAATAGGCGTTTTACGCCTGCAAATGAGGGCGTAAAATGACTATTTTACGCCTACTGCATCAAAAAATCTATTACCGAACAAAATTGGTAAATAATTCCAAAATTTATAAATTTTTCCTTTTCATTTTGGAACGCTATCAAAATTAATTAAGAATAATGTCCTGATGCCTGCAAAAATTGAGTTAGAGTAAAAAAACCGGCAAATCAAAAAGCCGATAGGTCAAATAACCGCAAATTAAAAAGCGATAGTAGAATATGGGGCATTCCATGTGAAAACGGCAAAGTATCTTTCAAAAGAAGGACTATTTTTAAAAATCTGAGAAAATTCATAAAAAATGTTCAATATGTTACCTTTATGGCAGTATAGTTGAAATTTTGGCTGTAGATCGATTTTCCATGTTTTATGTTTTTTTTTTGGGGGGGGGTCTGTGTTTTAATTGTAAACCGATCTATAGCCAAAATTTCAACTATACTGCCATAAAAGTAATAGATTGAACATTGTTTATGAATTTTTTCAGATTTTTAAAATGGGTCCTTCCTTCGAAAAATGTACATTTTTAACGATTTTTTATGATTTTATGATTTTACGATTTTTCAACCTCATCCTGTAATAATACGTGAAAATGGATATTTTCACAAGAAAGCCCATAAAAAAAACTACGAAAAACATGTATTTCGTTTAAATAAATTAAACATTGCGAGTACGGTAAATTAAATTGTCTAAATATACTCACAACTTTCACGACAGTGGAAATAAAAATATTAGCAAAATCTTTATAAAATTCGTGATTTAAAATCAGCGCATAAATATGATCCAAAAGTATAATAGCACGATGATTTAAAAACATTCAATATTTTGTTACCTCTTTATTAAAATACATAAAATACGAATCATTTCGTCTAATTCCAAAAATACCAAGATGTTAGGTATTATTTAAAGAAAGTTTCCATCAAAATTACATTCTCAGAAATTCGTTCGAAACTGGCAAATAAAACATTTGATGTTATGCATATTTGTATATTGTTGATCCACATGGATCTTTCGAGCTTCATAGATTTCGATGCGAATATTATTTCATTTAGACCACTTTAACATACTACATTTTCCATTATTTGCTCAAAAAGTGGTATGTCATTATTTAAAAAGTAATAATATCAAAGTCTATGGAGCCCAAAAAATACATACAAGTAGCTCAAAAATACAAATATGTAATTAACAGTAACACTGATAAAAATAATATTGCTCAGCCAGCGAAATGAAGTTTGTTGTATTCAATTGACTTCAATTCGCAAGTTTCTGGCTGAAATTGACAAATTTTCGCTAGCGCGCCCAAATTGATTAGGTACAGTAATAGAAAAATTCGCTGACCCAAATCTAGCAACCAAAATCGCTTGGGCTAGCGAATTTTTAGCTGAGACAGATAACTTTTTCTATTAGTGAACAGTTCGCTAAACCCGCTAAATATTTGCTGTTCATATCGACGGTTCGGATGAAGAGTAGCACATTTAGTGCTTTCTCTACTTAAGATTACATAAGAAAAGCGTTAAATGTGCTAATCTTCATCCGAGCCGTCGATATATTACGACAAATGTTTTGCTGGGTTAGCCAATTATTCGCTATGGCGGCGAAATATTTCTGCACGTGATTCATCACTGGTGATTGTCCCCTGTTAACCAGTGCAATTGGAAGAATAAACTCGACATAGTTTGTATACCTATTTATTGAATTGTAGGGGATTCCTTTTTTCTGGACAGTGATGTCTAAAAAGACGAAGCAGGCCTACGAAGCCATTTTTATGAAAATCAACGAGGTAGTAAAAGTAACAAATTTAAAGTTTGTCATGGCAGACTATGAGCAGGCGCTAAGGAAGGCAAGTAAAGATTGTTTCGGCGGAAAATGCCTTGGCTGCCAGGTGCATTACGACCGAGTAAGTTAAAGTAAATATCACTCGTATTGTCGATTTTCTTAATTGTCTTCTTTTTCAGTTTTATCTCGCACTCCTTTGTACTATATTTTACATAATAGTATTACATACGATATTTTCTGCAACCCCTCCCGTCAAAAACTGTACTAAATCGCGTTTTTTAAGCACTAGTGCGCAAAAGGAGGGGACATTTTACTTTCTCGCACCGTTCCGCCCCTCCACGAGCAATTTAGTCCAATTTGTAACAGGAGGGGTTGCAGAAAATTGTGTATGCCACACGGGCGCTCAGGTAGTATAAATAACTATTTCGATACGTCCGCGCAAGAATTCCATTTTACGCACTCTCTCATCTAAATTACATGTCGGGTGTAAAATCGAATTTTACGCACTTGTATCGAAATATGCTATTTTACCTTTGCTATTTTAGTTAAAGTTCTGTATACAATTGACCTGAAACCCGTGCATTTCAGCCTCTGTACAGTACAAATAAACTATATAAAAGATGTAGTATTCAATACATAACTGATTATTCCATAGGCACTGATCGGGAAATTGAGAAAGTTAAAACTCGCAAAATTTGTCAAAGGGACAAAAGAAGCCTATAAAATCATAAGGAGAGTAATGGCGCTTCCCTTTCTGCCAGCGGAAAAAATTGAGTCCCAGTTTCGAAAAATAATACGAAAATGCAAAAGTAACGTTGTATATAATAAATTAGAACCCTTCTTTACATATTTTGAAAATTTTTGGCTTAAGAAAATTGGTCCAGAAGGGTTCTGTATATTCGGACATACGAATCGAACGAATAACATCATAGAGTCCTACAACTGCCAGATGAGACGCAAATTTGGCAAGAAGCCAAATCCTTGGCTGTTCATAGGTATATATAAAATATATAATATGTAATAAATGTTGAACATTTTTTCGTGAAAGATATTAGTAGGAACTAAATAATAAATGTAACATTTCTAGGGAATCTCATAAAATTAATCGCAAATGCAAAATACAGCGTCAGGCGACTCGAAATCGGGAAGAAAGTATCGAGGGCTCCACGATATACAACTGTCTATAGGGAAGAACAACTTAAAGATGGTAAATATTGCAAAATATAGAAACGTGCCTTTTAATACAGTGTGCGCAAAGTGCGGGTTTGTACACTGTTGACATTTTTTTAATGCACTTTACTCAAACTTGAAGAACAATTAGTAATGTATGCAACAAGGGCGAAAATTTCTATCTTCGCCTGAGAGAAGCGAGGGCGACAATCACAATCGTCGTAGATCGATATTTCGCCCATTTCACATACAATATTTTATTCAATTCGGTGCGTGAAATTCGATTTTAGAGGCGTTCTCGAAGCGTCTAAAACACGATTTGACACACTCCTGATGACCGGCAACTTCTCTCGTACTCTCCGGGCACTCGGGTCTCGCGGTCATCAGGGGTGCATATGTTCGTGTTTTACGCGCACCGAGAACGACTGTAGAATCGAATTTTACCGCACCTCATTAAATAAAATATCGTATGCAACTCGGGCGTAAAATGACGATTTTACGCACTTCCCTATCTAAGTACATGTCGTCCGTAAAATCGCATTTTACACCCTAGTTACACAATATACTATTTTAACACGACGTGCGTGGAGCTCGATTTTAAGCATCCGAAAATTTCGCCCAAGTGCGTAAAATCGAGTTTTACCCATGGAGTGTTGAAATAGTTATTTTTCTCACTAGGGCGAAATTATGGCGATTTTACGTACTAGGGCGAAATTTTCAGATGCTAAAAATCGAGCTCCACGCACGTCGTGGTAAAAAATATTGTATATGACATGGACGAAATATCGATCTCCGACGAGTGTGATTGTCGCCCTCGCTTCGCTCAGGCTCCAAACTTCACACTCGTCGAAGATACAGATTTTCGCCCTTGATGCATAATCTACTATTTTGTTACAATGTGCGTAAAGTGTGAATTTTACGATTTTCAACGGGACTGTTCTAATTGTTTTCTGTGATGTTTAATATTTTTTAAAAACCTTACTTCACGCCCTTGTATATTAGTCTAGTGATTCTAGGTGTTAAACGTGCTGGTTTCAATACCGTAAAAAATAAGATTCCTGTTAGAAACGCCCTTATTCCTTCAAACGCTCCAATTATGTTCAGCAGGTTAGTTTACCTAAAACTAATACCTGGCATGTTTACTATGTCGGCTTTTCGACTGTTGCCTTTTCAACTGACGGTTTTTTGACCCGCACTAATTTTGTAACTCTTATGTCATCGTAACTCTGAACACTAGCATACTATGTGTGCTGAATTTTAATAAGTTCAAGCAACGCTAAAAGGGAACCCGTCTACGAAGTTCCTGATGTATGGCACTGATGCTTCCAAGTACTAGAATAACAGATATGACGTTTGAAATTCGTGGTAATAAATTATTTTTACATACATATTATATGCAGCTTGGGATACTTACGTTGAGAACAGTTCGATCAAGGAACTAATGAAGAGTATCGTTCAACTGAAAGGCTGCATAGTAAGAAGACTGGCGGATAAGGATGCTGAAGATAGATGTATCGATGAAGGCCTAAATAACATTCAGCCTGGCAATGAAACTTGCGGAGGAAGTCATGATTCAGCAGAAAACGTTGATGATCGAGAAGTGGATGTCGTAATGAACAGCATTAGTTGTGTGCCTGAAGCAGGATTATAAAGCACTCCTACCAGTGGAGAAAATGTTGATGACCAAAGAGACAATGACAATCAGGTGAACATCATGCAGTCGGCGCCACTGGAGTCTCAAGAAAATATCGAGCTACAAAACGGTAAGTACACAGACGTTGATCCTTCGCTATTGTCGCTATTACTGCCTCCTCGGGACGGGGCAAGTCCATTTTCCATCGCTAGTATGTTCTCCCGAGAAAAAAATGTTCAGATCATATTGAGATCTTGTCAGATCTAATGAGATCCAATGTGATCCAACCGAGTTATGTCCAGATCTACCCAAGAGAACAAGTACAGATCCAAAATCGATTCAACTCAGATCTTATGTTAGATATCGACAGATCTTGTCAAAATTATAACTAGATCTGAACAAGGTCCACCTACATCCGAACAAGATCCTACTGAATCTGGTAATATCTCTGAAGATCTGGTCATAACTCAGATCCAATTGGAACCGAACGTTTTTTTCGCGAGCTGTGAGGCGAGATAAAATGTTACCCCGCTTAAGGCCGCCTGACTTTACGCCGCGAATGCCGTACACATGTATGTGTATGACCCAGGATTGTAGAGGAGTGCGCGACCGCAATTTATAGTTTTGGAACAGGGACCATTTCGTAGTCTTTAGTAGGTCCTGTAACAAAACAAGGTGTTTCCGATGTATTTTGGGCCGCTGAATTCGAATGTTTACGGTGGGAATGCTCACTGAGTAGGCACACATTGTTTATAATAATTTTTTAAAACTATTAAGGATTTTTTATTACTTTGGTTCGGAAACATTTTGTAGATATTTTTTGGGCTATCCTGAACAAAAAGGGTCTTTAGTAACCTTTTCGTACGATGGCGCATTTCTGAAACAAAAATTCACGAAATTTAAACAAATATGGTTTTGGCAATATTCAGCACACTGCTGCGTTTCGGCACAATTCTTGTTGTCATATCATGACAAAATAACGAATAGTCGATACCAAGATCTCATTAAACCTTTTTCTTTCATTTACACACATTTTAACGAATTTAGTATTGAAACAAACTGAAAAGGACATTTCATGTAATCTTGAAAGAAATGTATGTGATCTAAATATTGCAAATGGAAGAGACTAGACATGTGGAGGAATCGGAATATTGCAAACAGGGTAAACAGGACAGTCATCAGCCACCCTACAATAATCGGCCAGTATGGTTAACATTATTTAACAGCGAAGTATGTAGAAGGTTTCCTTAAGTGGCCGATAACTGTCTGTTCCACCAGGCCGACTACTGTCTTTTTTGATACTTTTGAGAAACACAATTTTTTTTACAGTGTGCGTAAACTGTAAATTTCACGATTTTCAACGGCACTTTATGCACACTTGCAACAAAAAATATTGTTCGGCTTATGTGCGAAAATGTTTTTTAAACCAATGTGAATGGAGTCCTCACCTGCGGCTCGGCCGGCAACCCTCACGTTCGTTGAAAAAACTTTTACCCACTTGTATCGGAAAGTACTATTTTTAATTTATATGTAAAATATAATGTTTTGTGAATGTTACTCACGTTTCATTTTCAGACAACCTCCAAAACTAACTTTCTTTTGTTAAAATAAAAATAAATGTCCTATTGCACTTTCTACATTAATTTTACCAAATTCCTTATTTAAACTGGCTGACTACTGTCATTTTGTCAGTTTCTTTTTGTAACGGCGTGCGTGAAGTTAGGCTTCTCATGCATGTAATGCGTGTGTAAAGCACCACTTGTACGCCCGCACATTTTACAGCGTGCGTAAAGCATCCCAGCGTGCGTAAAGCATGTCGAGCGCGCGTAAAGCACTTCCGTGCGTAAAGCATTTCCATGAATTTGGATGGCTTCGGCTCCTCTTTCCCTACACACCACTACCGTTATATATTTCTTATCGGGGGGCTCCCCCTGCCCCCTCCCCTCCGCCGTGTGCCTAAAGGCACATTTCTTGTTTTAAGGTAACTTACCTCCGAACTTTACGCGCAAAATTACAATATTTACTAGTAATGAACCGAACTTCACGCAACTCGTCACAAAAAATAGTATGCGGTACTCGTGCGTGAGCAGGTGATTTTCGTATTCGGATCGCAATGTACTATTTGACGATTTATTTTAACGCAGAAAAACGTTTTTATTTTAATGTGCTTGATCATATAGTTTCATGTGTTGAAAAGGAGCAAACATAACCGATTAGAATGAATAAATAATCATATTATATTTTTCTATACCATTTTCATCAAAAAATTTGCCTGCTGTGACCGACTACTGTACCGTTTACCCTATTATCTAATTTAAAGATTGCATCATTGAGTGTTGTTTTCAGTTTAATATGTAAAAGATTGGTATCGAGTATTCGTTATTTTTGTCAAGATTTGGCAACAAAAACATTGTTGCCGGGTGGTTAAGTTTATGTATTAACGAATCGAGCAACCGTGTTTCCACTCCTACTCGGAGAAGAATGCTTTTTCAATATTAACATTTGGACATTAATTAATATTTTTTCAATATTTCTACAATATTCCAAAGGAATATTCCGAACGTCGGACATTTCATTATTCCTGCAATATAAATGCAATTTTCCTTGTGAATATTCACAATGGTTCTATACGAATATTTCAGGAATATTAGGGAAACGCTCTGCCAAAAATAGGAGCGTATATAAAGCGTTCATGAAGCCTGAACATAACGTTTGAGAAATGTCGGGTGGACTGACGCATATAAATGAAAAATGTTATTGTTCACTTCTAATTAGATATTATTAAATGTAATTACATTACTTAGATGAACAAGTTGATCGAATTGAGCAACTATTACAAAACCAAGTTTATCATTCCAGTAAGTGTGGATCGAGATAAAACGATCAGATAAAAAAAGTCAATTTTTTTCTAAATAATTTAAATCAATGTTTTTATTTCATATCTCTAGATGACTCGAGGCGATTCAGCGTGTGGTTTAACATAGACGGGTGTAAGATGAAATTCCACGATGTCGAAATAACAACGTACAGAATGCTTAAAAGTAAAAATATTTTGTTAATCGATTAACATTTAACATGTAAATTAATGAAGCTATTGTTAAATTGAGTATTAAATTGCAGAAGCGGATAATGATGCATTCCAATTTTATATGAAGAAGTCCGCAAATAACAATGGCCAGAAAATGGTCTCATTATTTATATCCATGGACGACGTAGAATAGTGAGTTTGACATTTCCTAATAAGTGTCACAATAATAATAATAATAATAGTAGTAGTAATAATAATAATTATAAATAATAGTAATAATAATGGCCCGGTGCAGCCTGCAGCGGAGGAGATGGATATCGGAGCCACTTTTCTGCTGCAGACTGCACAAGTGGATTATGGAGGGCCAAGGGAGGTTAGAGTTTTAGTCGGTAAACCTTGCCCCGAACACCATGGGCAAGGGAGTCCGACACACGGGGGTTAACCAATATCTTCAACCCCCTATGGTGCCCAACGCATTTCCCCCCTCTGCCCTTAATTTCTCAAATAATTATATTTCTTATATATGTAATTTATACTTTTCAGTCTTCCCATACGTATACCAGGCAAATTCAAAAACGGTAATTACTATTGTTTGATCTTCTCATAAAGTAGTTGTCATTCAAATTAAATTTTACGGTTTTTATGGTTTTTCTCCAAACTTGAATGTCGCATCAAAAACCGTAATGTAAACATTGACTAGCATGACATTTTACACGTAGATAGA
>JAQOWT010000022.1:0-101292 GCA_030407085.1 Trichopria drosophilae
GATAAACGATAGTGCAATTCTTTGTGCAATTTCCAAGAGCTATAATGCAACATCCAGTATAATTTTAAACAAATGACCATCATACACCTTGAACGTCGCGTTCTAATTGGCTGAAATCCAGTCTCGAAAAATAATCAACGAAACGCTGCAGAAAACTTTTTTCATTTATCGCTTACTTTCTACCAATGTCCTCTTTTTTGGCGACAACTCGGTCCGCCATTCACTTTCGGGTTTGCCTTTGTTTGCTCGGGCGGCATTCAAGCATTTCGTTTCCAAAGACTCCCCCCATATAATTTCTGCTAGATCGCGAACAAATGCCGAGTCTCTCTTCCGATTGATTCGCTCCCAGGTATCGATATGGACGTTTATGTCCTCATTTAAATAAACCTGTTACCGAAAGAATGAATAATTATTGAGTTACTCAGTACATATGTATCGCTTGAGCGTTATAAGGAGAAAATTATAGTGAATCAGCGGACTTATACAAACTGAAGAAATAAATGAGCAAACTTTAGTTTTGAACATGGATAAGGGAGGAGAAAATTTCGAGAAACATCGCGGCAAGAAAAAACGTTATGGAGCAAACGGTAGGCCATATTCTGGCAGTGGGCGACCTCATGCTCCTGACGCGATTAGATTTAAGAATAACTTCAAACCGACTGTTAAGCCTAAGGCAGACAGATCGACGTTGCCATTTACGGCAAGACCTAAGACGCATTGTATCGCTGTTACTACAAGGAATTTCATCTGTATCTGTTTACGTCTTACGTCTTGAGTTCATTGCATCTGGCCTTTATGTAATAACAAAAAGATTCCAGTTTTTTTTATTATTGTATGTATAAACCTGGGTACAACGAGAAACCGAACGCGAACGCGAAGGAATTTTGCCTTTCGACACTAGAATTCGTAAAGCCTATAAGAGTGAATAACAGCACGAGATACGGTGAAAGGACTTTGCATTGTAGGAAATTATGGATTTACACTGTAAAGGAGTCAATATAGATGTCTATTTTTACTAACTATATCTTCTTCTGTATTCGGAATCCGATCTCCCGCGTAAGATTTCCTGCATGGTGTATTCCCTCTACTATGCCGAGGAGTTGTTTCCAACGGGGTAGACGATGTTAGTGGTGACCCGGAAGAACCTTCAATCGTGTTCGCAATTCTTTCTCCGGCGAAAGATTGTGCACGCGTTTCCTTATTATTTGAAGTTTCTTTCCGACGCGACACCAATAAATTTGAAGAAAGTAGGGATGTGGTCGAATAAGACGAATCTTCCAGTTCCCTTACTTGTCTTTCAGACGAATTTTCTCGTTCGTTAACAACTAATTTTAAAAACAATGCTATTTAGAATAATGTAACGATAATAATAGTACTTTTCGCATCAAGGAGAGTAAAATAGAGTTTTACTTTTTTTATTTAATTTTATTTTAAGGGGGTTCTAAGATTAATTGACAAATCACATTATGGATTTTCGAGATTCCTACATTACCAACCAAGCGGTAAGCCACAAAAACAAAGCCTTTTGACGCACTGAACCCGTAATCATGTGTTTTAGTTGTGAAAAAAAGAAATTACACTTATAATAGTGTATGAAAAATGATAAGTGTATAGAATTAACTAAACGCATTTCATTCTTGTTTTTCCGACATCTAACATGAGGTTAAAATAACACGTAATACAATCGAAAACAAAACATCGTAACAAGAAATACTGCGAAATTTATTTCCAAAATTTCTCCTACTGTACGAAGGCGGTTTGTGTAAAGCCAGGCTACGAGGAGTCGCCCTCGTAGAATTACCTTGATAAAGCGTTTTTTAGTGATTATTCCCGGAAACTTCTGTATTTCATCAAAACCGTTTTGACATAAAGGAGTTACACAGCGTCATGTTGCTGAAGCGGCAAAGAACTGAACCATAAAATCTAATTGTGGAAAATTAAATAAATAATTTCTACCATTTCTCGAAATTTTGGCTCTGTAAAGGTAATTCTAAATATTTCATATGAACTCTCACAAAATTTCAGCTAATTCAATTCAGAAATGGTGGAGAATTATCGAAAATAAATTTTACCAAAAAAATGACAGTCAAAGTGCCAGTTTAGAACCCCCGTAAGGCTTTAACATCTCTCGGACGCGCAATCATCATTTTGATTTAGAGGGTGTAAAATTACCATTTTTACAAATACTGATTCAGCAAAATTTGTAAAAATTGGTTTGTAAAAATTGCTTACTTCTATTTCCATTTTCTATTTCAGACATATTGGTGTCGCAGTCCTCCGTCATTTCGTCATCTCTTTCCGACTGTCCATGATCAATATCATCTTGATTTATTTCATCATCCTTTTCTCTCTTATCGCTATCCGCCTCCTCATCTGTATCATCAATAGTTTCGCACCTGTTCATTAATATCTTGTATTTTTTTAGCATCTCCGAATCATGCGCCTTTTTTGCTTTTTTCGGATCGCTCCTCTAAATAATTATAATCATTTCCGTATAATGAAAATAAGCAACTTACATCATATCTTAAATAGTATTTTTGTAACAACGTGCATAAAGTGACGCGTAAAGTGATTTTTTCGATTTTCCAGGACACTTTACTCACGCTGCAACAAAAAATACTGTTCGGCACATGGGTGTAAAATATTTTTCCAACGAATGTGCGGGTTGCGGGCCGAGCCGAAGGCGAAATTCGCAGAAAAAAACTTTGCACATTAGCAGAAAAAAACATTTACGCCCTTGTATCGAAAACTACTAGCTTCGATACATGTACGTAAAATGCGATTTTACGCACCGCTTTTAACATGCGATTAGATAGGACTGGTGCGTAAAATCTAATTCTTACGCAAGCGTATTGAACGCTACTTTTGTATATGAAGCGTTGGGTGGAAAAACAACCTAACCCAGGTTATTTCGTGATCAGGGAACTTTAATAAGTATTTTACTGAAAATTTCAATTTTTAAATTCAATGCAAAATTATAGCTATAATACCTCTCCGATGTAAAAAAAAACCTAACGTTTTATTTATTTTTAACTATTTAGATACTTTGTTTAGAAAAAAAAAAATATTTTCTCAATAGAATTTCAATTATAGGTAGTAATACCTTATGTACATAAAAGTATTTGTGTCGAAATTAACATTTCCCTAGTTGTATAAGACTTTAAAATCATTAAATCGCTGTAACTCAAAACACGATTTTCCGAGGTAGGTTGTTTTTCCACCCGACGCTTCATATGTTATGCGTAAAATGTGTGCGCCGTTTTTTGTGTGTCAAATACGATGTTATACACACGTGCGGACCGCGCCTCCAGTCAGCACTAGTGTGTAAAATCGTATTTTAGGCACTATGTGATATGATATGTGATAAACAAAGATAACAGAGCAGTGTTGCTGACAGAATTGATGGCGTTGAGTGTATTTTCTTCTGAACAGGGCCAGATAGGCCAAGTACCGATAAGAATCACTCCGAGCGGGAAAGAGAGAATACGAGAGATAGACAGAGAGAGAGAGATTTGATATCGTTTATTTCGCCATGGACCATGGGTCCTTAGGCCAGAGAGAGAGAGAGATATTGATTGAAAACGTCTTTATTAGTGTCCTGGCCACTACGAGCCGTAGAGAGAGAGAGAGAGAGAGAGAAGAGAGAGAGATTGAGTGATTGATTTAAATCGTGTTTACTAATTTCCTGGCCACACACGAGCCGTGGACAAATTTGAACAGCGTCCTGCCGTTACAAAAATTCGGACAGGATGTGGTAAGATTACAGTTTGTTGTCTCTGCATCATGGTGATACACACGCGAACATTAAATGCAAACTAGTAATTGCGATAATAAACTAATAAAAAATAGATGAAAACATAAAAAGATGATAGTAGTACATAGAATAGAGTATTAATTACGACAATGAAGTAACGGTCCTAGGCTCGAGCCTTGGGGCACACCGGTGGTAATATAATCTAGGTCGGATGACAAAGAAAAATAATTTCACAAGCTCCCGCGTGCTGCGTGAGGAAGGAAGGAGAGAGCGCGCCGATTGCGTGGTCGTTCCTAGGCGCCAGACTAATGAGGGATTGATGAGTTTTGCGAGAGAGGAGGAATTAACGTTCGGTATGGTGGTAATAAAATAACTATTTAGTTATTTGACATTTTATTTTTATACCGGTTTCAGAAGAGACCCTTGATTTATCACACGTATTTCTGGACTTGTTGAAGAATCAAGACTCGTTGATAAGCTTCGATTGCGACATGTCGGAATTGGAATCCGTTTAGATTTTTGGAGATCTTCTATTTGTTGTCGCGTATCTATATTATTAAGTTTCTGTAGTACTTATTTGGATTAATACAAAATAGCATTTTACGTATTAAGATTCCTTCATTATCAACCAAGCTATAGGTCAGTAAATTAAAAAAAATAGGACTTTTTGATGCATACAACCCGCAATTACACATTAAAAAATAAAAAATTAGATAAGGTCTCTTTCATTTCATTTTTCATCTTTCACTTTAATAAAATATAATTTTTAAATACATTAAAAAACCCCGCTACAAGGGAATCGAAATGGTTCTGAAGGAGAGCGCCTAAATATTTCTTGTCATAGAAACTTTGCAGGGTAAAAGTTACTACATTTAAATTGATTAATATAATATTAACGACCTACACTATTTAATTCATTATTAATTGATTTAACTTACTTGCTAATAGCAGAACGAATCCCTTTTTAATTATTTTATTTTTTCCAACCTTGAATTTATAAATTTTGTCTTTTTCAAAATCTCTGTTGTTTTTTGGTTTAAAATTTTTTATATCGCTTGTCGGTATAACAATTCTTTTCTGCGCCTTAATTAGATAAACTAAAGCTTTCTCCATTTTTATTTGTTTTAATCTTGTTTATGCCACAAGAATGTTTGTTAAATTAAGTAGTTCCTGAAATTATGTAAATATTTTTTTAATGCAATAAAATATTTATTTTTTTGAGTGAAATGGGAATTTTCTTTCAATGTTAATAAATTTTGCTTTGCAACTATTCAGCGATACTATTTTAATTAATTTAAAAAATGTAATATTAAACTGTCCAATAAACAATTTGATAAGCATGATCGTTATTATGAAAATAAAAAAGAAAAAAAAAATTGTCCCATATTCGGCGCGAACGCCAAAAAAAAATTTAACTTTCCAACGCTTAGACCACACGGCTACCATTGGTACGTAAATTAAATTTGACAATATTCCTTCTAATAAAGTTTTACCCGACGGTACACTATATATTAAAAACAATTTCATTAATCAATTTATTTCATCGTTTTGCGAAAAGTACCATATTAAAACGGATAAATATTACTTAATTTTTATATACAAATTCATTAAAAAAATACCTATTTGAGTTGCATCAATAATCAAACAGGGGGGTTGTTAAGCATTAACCCTTAAGGCGTTACAAGAACAACTCGTTATTCGTTAGTGATATACAATTATTATACATTTTTTGGCAACAGGTACATATCGTACATATGGGTAATTATGGAAACAAAATCTCTATTTTTGTTATTTTTTTATGTGAATACAAACCAATGTGATGTATTACGTTCTAATCGATGATAATAATCAAAATATTTACATATGCCTTTTCCGAAATAATCTTACATTTCATGAAATAAACGTTTTAAAAGTTTTTGTTTAGCAGTTTTGAAGGTATAATATTTTAACTATTAACAATAACTTACAAAATAATTTATGATATAATTATGTTTTTAAACAACAAATAACTAACTGAAAACAATATAAACCAGTGAGAGTTGGACCAGAGATTTTCACTCATTTATTATTCTTTTTATTCAAATTTTATGATTTTAGTTCAATTTATGCATTTTTCATATTTAATGAATAAAATCGTGTACATTAACAACTCCTGGGATTAATGAAATTGTTTTTAATATATAGTGAACCGTCGGGTAAAACTTTATTAGAAGGAATTTTATCAAATTTTACGTACCATTTGGTAGCCGAGTGGTCTAAGCGTTGAAAGTTAAATTTATTTTTGGCGTTCGCGCCCAATATGGGACAATTTTGTTTCTTTTTTATTTTCATAATAACGATCATGCTTATCAAATTGTTTATTGGACAATTTAATATTACATTTTTTAAATTTATTTTTGGCATATGTATTGTTAAAGCAAATACTAAAATACTCTGTTTTGATTCCCACAACATTTATTCCATTCACTATTATTAATTATGGCTTTACAGCATTTTTGTACAAATATATTTAAGTTGCAATCCTAAATATATAATAAGAATTATTACTATTATTATTATTATTATTGTTATAAAAACAGTTTCGTTGGATTCAATACATTACCTATTGTCATTGATCAGCGAAAATGTCCGTATTAAAATCGCGAATAATAATGTTTTGATTTTTTTTATATGGAAAATTTATAAATTGAACTTCAATCATAAAAGTTGAACAAAAAGAAATATTAATTAACTTCTGAAATCTGAATTTAGAATTCTTTGGTTCGATGTATATGACTGAATCTCATTTTATAGATTTTTAATATTAAAAACACTCGAATTGGTTAAAATACAATAACAATTGATATCGGATTGCATGAATAACTTTAATACATTGCTTTTGCATTTTTCCTGAAAAGAAGTGAATTTTCTTTAATATAATAATTAAGAAATTAAGAATTTCGTACATGTCAATAAGTTAAAAATATTTTTGAAAAATAAATGATTAAAATAATGATTCTTTTAGTTAGGGTTACAACTGATATAGTTTTATAAAAATAATTCAAAGCCATAATTAATAATATCCAATCGAATAAATTTGTGAGGAAATAAATTACGGTACTTTTTCATTTGCTGTAATGTTACATTTTTCAAAATAAATGAAGAAAACATAAACATATATTAAATTATCTGATAAATAGTTTTCATATGCACAATCTTTATTATGCAAATAAATAAGAAAAAAAGAAATTTTGTTGAAAAAAAAAAATAAATCGTCCCGTACTGGGCGCGAACACCAAAAAATTCCAGCGCTTTAACCACTAGGCTACCAAGCATTACGAAATTATGTATGTAGTAATGTTGTATATGAACATCGGCAGGAGACATTTGTTTAATGAAAAAATAATTAACATTAACAAGAAAAATAAAGAAAGCAATCAATATGTAATATTAAAAATTACATAATTTTAAAAATTGAAAAAAAAATTATTTAGGATAGCTGAAACTTGGCTAGCATATTTTTGGGCAGGGATATTTAGTTCATTCAATGAAATTAATATCTTATGATCAATATTATTTTTAATTAATTATTTTTTATTGAATTGAATTTACATTAAAAAATAATTCATTTCGATTAAAACGTCTTGATTTATAAAAGTATGAATTTTCTTGATAAATAACAATAATTAATTGAATTTCGCGCCTAGATTTATTCCAAAATCATAAGAGAAAAGAAAATTCAGGATCGAATCGGGAGCCACATATTATATTTATGCAATATTTATGCTATATTTATAATATAGGAATTCGGGGAAGGATACGCCCGGCAAATTTCCTTTTAACAGCGTCTGTAGAGCTCACACAGGCACGCCGACTTTGATAGAGTGAGTGCGGTGGGGATATCACACGGGTACGTCGACTTTGGTAGTGTGAGTGCGGAGGAGAAATCACACGGACGAGCCGCGTTTGCATGTGATTCTCCGCGGCGAGTCCGCGGGAAGCATATGGAAGGGGACGAAAATCGCCTCTCGGGAGTCTACCGGTCGCTAGCTGATTGGTGGCCCGCAGTTGCCCCCCTATGGCCTATATATACTGCCTGCGCGGAACGGACGAGTTGTGATACCTTTTCTTATTATACCATGATGTACACCCACCCGCATTAATTCTTGCAGCAATACTGCTCTGTTATCCTTTTTTTCATCTACAGGGTGAGTCTGGTAGAAGTGAACACAGGGAAATCCATGTTAAGGCTACGCGCCTCGTGAACAAGTTCCACCGGAATCGACCAATCACGAGGCGCTTAGCCTTAACATGGGTTTCCCTATGTTCACTTCTACCAGACTCACCCTGTATACTTCTTTATGTGATAGACAAGGATAACAGAGCAGTGTTGCTGCAAGAATTAATGGGGCTGGGTGTACCGTTCACGTCGCGTTGTGCTTAAAGCCTTACATTGCCGTTTTACGGTTACGTGCTCATTGTGCTCAGGCCTAAACTATATTATAATTATAAGTATATAAATATTTTCAAAAATATTGTTTTGATTTTATTAATATTGCAATTTCATTGCAACCCTGCCATGCATGTGTGTCTTCGAAACGGAGCAGGCCACGTGGAAACAGACAGAAACGCTGGCTCAACGTGGCACCCTGGATCAACGAGGAGTTTTCCCAGGAGATGGTTCAACATTTCAATCAGGTTAGTTGGGAACTTATCAAATTTAATATTTTTAATTCGAAAGAATTTGATTCTTTGTGGGGATTTTCAGTTTCCCGAGCCATCGACAAGAGTTGGCAAACGAGAGCAGCAGTATTTTGGAACTCCAAAGGGGAGAACCTCACTCAGCAGTAGCCGAACTTCCGAGTATTGGGAGCAGCTTTTGGCCCTGAAATTTGGAGGAAGCATTTGGAATTCGGCAGCAAGGGTGGAAATTCCCCGAGGCAAAGTTTTTGCTCAATATTCCAGATGGACGTGTTCTGGTGATTCACTGGGTATCAACTATCTTCTTTGTATCGACGTTGGGATTGACGCTGATTGTCCGTTTCGCCGATACCTGTTCCAGAAACTTTGGATACGTACGAGTGCTTTGTGTGTGTTTTTCTTGATTCCGTTGTAATCAAGATTCCGAGAAAAATAGAAATAAATATCGACAAGGAGCGATCATTTCTCGACTTTGCTCTTCATTAACTCGTGTGTTTGGGTAGTGAGCTGCTTCATTGAGGGACCTGGAGCGTCCCAAGGTGGGGTAAGGGGGGTGCAAAAAAAGCGAGAAAGGCCTTTGCGCAGTTAAGATTTTTTTAGTAGGAGCTTTTCTCGGGATTTCTTTGCAGGAATAGATTCCGTATCACAAGGGCTACCGGGTGATACTAATTTTATAATAAATTGTTGCTCAGAAATAGGAAAAATTAAACCTGAAATTTTGACATCTGGCGTAACCTGAAAATGGGAAAACTAGACGTTAAACTTTCAAGTTTAATTTTTCCTATTTCTAAGCATCAATTTATTATAAAATTAGTATCACCCGGTAGCCCTTGTAGCACGGAATCTATTCCTACAGAGAAATACTGGAAGATGAATAAAAAAATATAAATATATAAATAAATATAAATATAAATGAATAAATAAGCCTTTTTGGATTGTCTCTTCCGTAATCCCGAAGAACGTGGCCAGCTTAACTGCATCTGTACGAACCCTCTCGATACCAAGTTTGGAAGTTTGGAAGATTATGCGGCTACCGGCTGATACTAATTTTATAATAAATTGTTGCTCAGAAATAGGAAAAATTAAACCTGAAATTTTGACATCTGTTGTAACATGAAAATGGGAACGCTAGACTTCAAACTTTCAGGTTTAATTTTTCCTATTTCTAGGCATCAATTTATTATAAAATTAGTATCACCCGGTAGCCCTTGTGGCACGGAATCTATTCCTGCAAAGAAATCCCGGAAGATGAATAAATAAAATAAATAAAACTCGATTACAATCTTAGATTTATTCCACATGTGTGTCTGTTTCTTTTTTCTTGCAAAGTTTAAAATACATTATAACAATCAACTTTGGTTTTTAATAAAAAAAAAAAAAGGATGTAGATTATAAGTAAAGCAAAATTTTACAGTCAGCCATTATCGAAATGTACCAATAAGTTCACTTCTTAAATTGTACAGGCGAACTAGTGCTTTTGCGCCATTCTTTTTTTGTAAACAAATAAAAACATTTTTTACATTAAATTTGTGTTGGCTCGAGTTCATCTCTCATCCAACGCATGTTATTGTTTTTCCTGAAAATGGGGCTGCAAATGGAGATTTTTGTTCCATAATAAAAACACATTCAAATTTACATATTGTTTTTGTTGCAAATGAGTTTTTGACATCATACAATTTTTTTTTTTTATAAAAACATTTCTTAATATATCGTCTATCGGGTCAGTGTTTTTTTGATAAATTCTGTGGCTAGGAACTTCTCCAAAGTTAGTGCAAAAGTTATGTATTGAGTAGCAGGTTAAAATGACAGGTTCCTTAACCTATTCAATATGTAACTTTTGCACTAATTTTGAAGAACTTCCTAGCCACAGAATTTTCCCAAAAACACTGCCCCGGTGGAGAATATAGTAAGAAATATTTTCATAATAAACAATTATCTGAAAAGTTTCCCACCTACGGCCACGCTGCCGCCGGGTCATTTGAATGCTCGACGAGGACCTTTAAATTATACAGGCGAAATAGTGCTTTTGTGCCATTCTTTTTTTGTAAACAAATAAAAACATTTATTTACACTAATTAATTTACACAAATCAATTTTTGACAACATCTCCCTTTTTCTTATTACACATAATGAATTTATGTTGGTCAACAACTGGAATTTTCAATTTATTTCATTTACTTCGATTTAAGCATTATAAAAGATTCATGATAGAAAAATAGGGAAACGAATACTCACAATTATAGAAAAATATATAGGACAGGAATATTTTATACTTTACCAACAAAATATGAGATCCAAGTTACAAAATTATTCATCACATTATCATATTATTAATTTACATTTACCTTTGTATGTACTTCCTTTATATAATTTGATTATTATCCACTTATTTTTTACCAATTATTTATGTTTCTCTCTATGCATTTGCGTGACAGCTCGGGTTGACAATTGAATTGAAGCAAGATGGCACCTAAACTGAATCAATCCTCAAGTATGAAGTAACCATGGTGGAATTATTCCACCATGTGAAGTAACAGTTTTGTTTTACTCAAGCTGTCACACAAATCAATGATAAAAAAGCATAAAATATAATTTGGAACATAAGAAGAGAAAATATAAATTACATTAAATAAAAAAGGATAAAGGAAATACATAAATAAAAAGGTAAATGTTCTGTACACGTAGATAAATAATTTTGTAACTTGGATTGCATATTCTGTTGGTAGTCGAGTATAAAATTTTCGTCTCATAGATATTTTTCTATAACTGTATGTAACTGTCCTTTCCCTATTTTCCTATCATCAATCTTTTATAAGGCTTAAACCAAAGTAAATAAAACAAATTGAAAATTTTTGTTGACCAACATCACTTCTTTATGCGCGAGAAGAAAAAGGGAGATGAAAAAATCGTAACCAAATTTTGCATGGATCTTTAGGAATTACGAACACCTTTTCATATAATTTTTTTTTATACAAATATTTCTTACTATATTGTCTATCGGGTCAGTATTTTTGGGTAAATTATGTGGCTACGAAGTTCTCCAAAATTAGTGCAAAATTATGTATTTAATAGCACGTTAAAATGACAGCTTGGAGGAAAGGTTTCCTCGCTTTCTTCCCTCACCCTGAACAAAGAAAGATGTAAAAAAAATTAAGTCGTGCTGCATCAATGCTGATCATGGTATTTAAATGAAAATACACACCAAATCTATTTTGTGGCACCCACTTCCTCGCGGTTTCTGACCACAAATTCTCGATCGGATTTAAATCTGGCTATTTTGGAGGCCAATTGAGTTGCACAAATATGTAATAAAATGAATTGAATATAGTATCCCATTAAACGAAGAAGTATTGAGATGACAAAAATAGAATTGAGAACAATGGGAAAGCATTCAATAGTATTCATTTCATTTTGGACATGAACACTTTTGAATGCTTTCCCATTGTTCTCAATTCTATTTTTGAAATCTCAATACTTCTTCGTTTAATGGGATACTATATTTAATACATTTTATTATATATTTGTGCGACTCGATTGGCCTCCAAAATCGACAGATTTAAATCCGATCGAGAATTTGTGGTCAAATATCGTGACGAAGTGGATGCCACAAAATAGATTTGGAGTGTATTTTCAAGTCTAATCCATCATAGACTTGAAACTGGACACGATTTCGATTATAATAACACCATAATCCTTGCACGAGAAAAAAATGTGACAAAAAGAGGGCACCTAGAAAATTTCTTTATAAAAAAAAAGAAAACAACACTGTCAACATCCGTTTCGAAACATCATAGCTATTGGAAGCTTACTATACCTTCTATAACGGTTCTCAATTTTATTTCCAAATATACCATTTATTTAACTTCACAACGGTTTGTTTTTAGTATCATAGCACCAACACATTCATATCCCCCTGTTATATATATTAGACCGATACGTACCAATACTCTTATACATATTAATTTTCATTTAAATACCATGATCAGCATTGATGTAGCACGAACTAATTTTGTTTACATCTTCCTTTGTTCGGGGCAAGGGAAGAAAGCGAGAAAACCTTTCCTCCAAGTTGTAGGTTTCAAAGATGAATTATATTGCAATTTCTTTTTAAACAAGTATTTGGCACTATTATCGCTAGTGGATGGATGACTTTTGTGCAATTCTGTCATTAGGAAATATTAAGAAATCAGGATTTAAATTTTGAATTCTAGATCAGGTTAGGAAACCTTATATTTCACATCCTACATCTGATGTAGAATTCAACATTGAAAGGAGTATTTTTTAATATTTCCCAATGACAGAATTGCTCTAAACTCATGCATCCAGTAGCAATAACAATGACAAATATTTCCTTACAAATAAATCACGAGAAAATTCAGTATCTAAACTTACAGTTGTAAAAAAGATTTCATCGCTTTGACCATCAACTCTCTTAGGGCCAGTTTAGATAGGATATTCCTTAGGTTTTTACGCATAATGAAATGCGATATAAATCGAGAATCTCGAAGTATCGAAGTTCGAACAGAAATCTCATCCGTAAACAAGCGTCGTGATTGGTTGATATTGCATATATTGATATATCGATTTTCATTAAACGTAAAAATTAAGGAATTAAGGGCCAGTTTAGATGGGATTCCTCTATTAGTTTTCATACGTCTATGGCGAAAATCGTGCACTTGTCAGTGTAGTTCAGTGCACTGATATACCTATACAGGGTGGACGCCGGAAAACGCCCCATAGGGCATCCCGTGTTTAAGAAGCAGCCAATGGCGATCGAGTATTTGTAATGTAACTAGGCCAGTCGGCCAATCGTACGACGGCTGGGCCTCTCTCGCAGCTGTTCCTTCATACAATAACATAACCATAATAATAAACCTATTGAAATGATGACAATTAATGAGAAGTAGCACAACTTTATTGGAAAATAAGTTGTAAATATTGAAAAATCTACAATAACTGTGAAGACTACAGTTTTACTTGGTTATGTTATTGTATGACGGAACAGCTGCGAGAGAGGCTCAACCGACGCACGATTGGCCAACTGGCGTAGTTACATTACAAATACTCGATCGCCATTGGCTGCTTCTCTAACACGGGATGCCCTATGGGGCGCTCTCCGGCGTCCACCCTGTATATAATATGGATAGGGCATACAGTAGGCCCCGTCCTAAGTTATGCGGTCGGTTTTTTCAAAATGGCGTCAAAATTTTTTCAAAAATTCATAACTTTTTCCCATTTTGTCTTATCAAACAATGTTTCGAATAAAAGTTGTTGGTAAAAGAACGTAGTTTGTAATGAAAATTATTTTCATGACAACAAAATTAATTACACGCTATTTATTTAACATTTTATTATTTCATAATTTTTTAAACTACGACTTATTACGTATAAGTTTTATTCGAAATATTTTTCGATAAAACGAAACCGAAAAAAGTTATGAATTTTTTAAATAAAAAGGCATCAAGACAATGCTCATAACTCGAACGATTTTGCAAATAAAAAAATTTTTTTCAGAACGTTTTATCTTGTCAAGAACTAACTTTATGCAAAATGTTAGACATTTCTGAGACTTGACTGATCCGCGTCACGCGGAATGGACATATACGAAAATGATGTTTTTGGAAAATCGATTTTCTTCACAATTTATGACGGCGGTTTTCGGGGTCGATGATTTACGAATCTAAAATGACATTTTGAAAATAGAAAATGGCGGATCCAAGATGGCCGAAGGAAATGTGAAATTTTACTTGTCATGTTTAATTTAATTTCTCAGCCGTTTTTTGTAAATAGTAAACGTTGTAATAGTAGTGGTATTTAACGGCAATAGTAAGTGAAAAAATGAAAAACTGATAAATAAGGAAAAATTAGGGAGGGCAAAAATAAATAATGAATAAAATTGAAAATAATTCAAAAAAATATATAGAAATACGGAGACCAATTAGATAATTCAGAATAAATATAAGAAAATATTATATTATTAATTAGATGAAAACTTGGGAGGGCAAAAATAAATGAATAAAATTGAAAATAAATCAAAAATATATATATATAAATACAGAGACCAATTAGATAATTCTTTTATAAATTAGATTGACGTTTCGACCCTTGATTCTGGTCATCTTCAGAGTGATTCTCCATCATATTATATCCGCCATTTTGAATTTTTCAAAACCGACCTCAAATTCATAATCAGCGATCCCAAAAACCTCGGAGTACGAAATTTGGTTGTAATTTACCCTTTAGTTCGTTCAAAAATGATTTCTTTCTCAAAAATCGACGATTTGTTAAATTTATTTATTTATTATTGTTAATAATTTTGTGTAATTGCATTTATTATCCTTTTCGTTACGGACCAGAAAGCCCCGTCTACCACTGTAAAAAGATTTTTTGAATATTGTTCTAAAAGCATTAAAACTAGACAGAAAACTTGTGAATAAAAAAGGAGGTAATCTGGGCTACCACCATGCCGCAAAGGGTTAATATTTATTTTAATACTCACAGGTACTGAAAGATACTGCTTAAGAGCGATGTATATTCTTACAAATCGTTTCTATCGCTGAAAAAATTCCCAAGAAAGTCACAATGTTAATTATTATGATATAGCGAAAAATAGTCGATTCTCCATAAGACCACATGTTAAAGTATTGAAAATGTTATAATTTATTTCCAGCTTCATAATGACCTTTGCCTCACGAAATTTTAACTGAAGCATCTTTATAGGCTTCTTTAACTTCCTATAAATTTTCATCGGAATTTCAATATCAATTCTATTTACCATAGAACTCCCTTAAACTTAATTTTACAGTAAACGCAACATAAAGATTCTTAATCATTGTTTACGATCAGGGCGAAAGGAATTATGGACGGCTCTAGTTTCTCTAGTCGGAAGACCTACAAGAGATATTTAACAAATGCGGCGTATCCCATTCCACCATCGACGAAGTTTAGGGATAGACGTATTCAAAGGCAAAATGTAATAATATATTTCATTATTTGATATTACTCACACATTCAGAACACACAAAGAATGATATACTTTTTCGAAGGCATTGAAAACTGTCAATGGACCACATTCGATTGTAAATTATAACAACAATACTAATCCTGACGTACAGATGATAGTGCCTGAAGAGAACAATGCTGAAAACTTTGAAATAGAAGATGAAATATGTGATCGTAATGTTACCGAACAAACATTGGAATTTCATAATCTTGTACAATCTCTACAGGATGACATTGAAAATATCGAAAATAAAATTGACCAAAAGGACGATTTACAGGAGGTATATAAGTGGGCAAACCCTCATAGAATTTTTTTATTATTAATATTGTTATTTCCTGTGCTTTTTACACTTCCATTATTTCATTGTTTACAGGTAGGTATGGGTCTACAAGAGTCTTTCGACTCCTGCTCCATCAGGGGGAGAAACTGGGCCTCCTTTTCGCGAACTTTCTTCATCTCCGACCACACTCTCCGCATTTATCTGCTCTCATCTGCGGACGCGAAGTTGAAAGCGCTACTATTGCTAGCAGCACTGGCCACGATGCTCACGCTCTCCGTCCTCCTCATTCCCTGTCCGGGAGCGTTGATCACAGGGATCTTCAAAGCACTCTCCCTTATTATCGGGCGAGTCCTTTGACCTCCCTGCTCTCCACTCTCCGTTCTCTCTCCGCTACCCCCGTCCCCAGGTTTTTTGTAGTAGTAGAATTCTTCATGTTGTTCCCACGAGCAGCTAGGGAAAGGGCAGCAGAGCTCCGCGTGCGGGTGTAAGGCTAATTACTCTAGGAGGGCGCCCGGTATCCTAGAGGCATCGTACGCTTACGTGCTTCTCTATGTCCAGTTCTCTTGCACTCACCCGGTCGACAGAATGAAATCAGCTGCCGATGCAATTGGGAGAAGAGAACTGTAGCTTTAGGAAAATCTCTGAGCAGATATCCCACTAGCTGTCTTTCCGGGCATTTCTGACTGTTACTTTAGTTACTGTTAGTTTGATCGATGACCCTGAAAGCAGACTGGTTGAGCCCTATTGCCAAGAGCCTTTGCTTGGGATTCGGGAATCTAAACCACCTCCTAGAAATAGCTGGTTATTCAAATCCCGAAATCCTCGGCCTTTGAATTAATACCTACTACACTATTAATGCTCGATCGACATTGGCTACTTCTTTAACATAGGATGCACTAAGTCCCGCTGACCGAGGACCACCCGGTAATTGATACATGATACAAGACACTAATTTGACCACTTTTAAAGGGAGGATTAAAGGTTCAAATCCCGGCAGCCTAAAGGTTAACGAGTTATACCGTCTTCATCTTCGGCCCGGACCAGGGCCCATTTTTTTGTTTTAATTTAATTAATTTAATTTTGATTCTCATTCATCACGCTGGTGAGGAGGATAGCACGCTGTACCCGACCTAGTGGCCCTACGTTCAGCCGATTGGTCAGCGCTCTCTGCAACACTCTTTTTCCTTTAACATTTGTGGCCTTCGCCGACGCGGGATTTGATTCTCGAGGTGGATACTGTGAATCGCGTGTCCGGGTTCGACCCGCGCCGGAAGGTACACTGGTGGAAATGAATTTACAGACAAATTCAGAGGCAGCAGCAAGTATATTGAGAAAAGTGCGATAGGAGAAGGAAGAGCATAAGAGAGCGAAGCGAAAAGGGCCAAGACCAGCGAACTCACCTGTTTGCGCTCTCGTTGGCGACAGGTTCGCAGGAGGGCGTCTCCGGGCTAATTCCTTGAGCGGCGCTTTCGTCCAGGGGCAGATGAGTGCGGCGCGGAGAAAATAATCTCAGTAATCGCTTTAGAATACTTTATTGCGCGTTCGGTGACGCGCCGGTACAAGTCACCAGGTTACAATGTATAAACAATGCGGGAAGCGCAGCGCGGATATTATTTCCGACGAGGAAATGTGGCGTCTGAAGGACGCGCTTGTTCGCGGTCGCTCGCTGTCGACTGTATCGCGCTATATAGCCTAGGACCGCTGTCTTTGGCTTTCGCAGGCTATCTGGCGAGCGGTCGCGCCGTTGGCCGGCAGCGCGCCTTTTTCGCGGCCCTATTGCGGGCTTGCGCAGAACCCCGGCGGTCGGGGACTGCAAGGTTCCCAGGCGCGCTCTGCACGGCAAACGTGCGTAGCTGCCACGATAGTGGCGCGACGGTTCGGAGAGGGCAGCGGCGAAAACCGGACGTGACGAATGTTACATTCCCCCCTTCTAGACCGCTGTCGTCCCCGAAGTGCGCCAGGTTCGCTGACCTTAACCGGTGCGAGAAATTTGGCCCTGCGTGACTCATGCTCCTCCGTTATAAAAGGAAATGCTGAAAATGTGCAGTTGCGAAATGTAAATATAAATATATGTGAAAAAATATGTGAAATTAAATTGCGAAATTAACTCTTAAAAATATGCTTGCTGCTGCCTTATATCTTAGCCTATCTTAACTTAACTTAACCTAACTTAACGCTTAAGTATGCAGGAATTAATACACGCTCAGGTTATGAATATCTGGATTTATTGAAGGGTAATGAAATAATACAAAATCTGGATGGCTCAACGGCGCTTCATTTGGCGTAGTACACGCGGAGAGTGTCAACAAATATAAATAGCGCTTTATCTCGGTCTAGTGGCTAGAATTTTAGCCTGAACATATCGCGGAAACGAAAATAGCACTTACAGCTAAGCGCAAAAGAAAAGTGGTGTATTACCTATATAAATGTCATAAAAAAAATGTAATGCGCACTGACACAAATGGCGTTTACGCGTCCTCGTGAGCAGATTCCTCTTGCGCCTCTCCTATCCGGTCGCCGGGCTGATTCGCTAGCTCTCGCGCTTCTTCTAGCGTGTCGCCTTGCAGATTTCCCGTCTCCTGATCATCTCCTGGAGTACCGCCTTCCAGGCGTGGTTCTGCGGATGTTGTTGCGACTTCTGATGGAGCAACTTGTACCATCTGCGCGGGAATGCACTCTGGTGCTTCTTGCAGAGTGTCAGCCGAATTCTGGCGTGGCCGGCGTAGCGCGAAAGTCGTCGACAGTGGGCTGATTTCGAAGTGCAGTGCCCGCTCTAAACGATCGGCAGCCGCTACTGCGATTAGCCTCTTCCGTCAATCGGCGCAGTTCACGTCAGGGAGGTTGAGCGGCGTCCAGCAGCATTTGCACTTGACCTGGTCTGGAACCTTCGGCGGATTTTGGCTGTAGTGTGGCCAGGGACAGTCCTCGGTGGAAAATCCTGGGTAGGCGCATCGTTGGAAGAATTTGCCGGAGTATGACCGACTGCAGGTACGGAAACTGTGTCCTACTGTACCACAATTCAAGCACCCCTTTGGCGCTTTGGGTCGGAGGTGTGGCTCTCGTAGCTCGGCTTGGGCGCGATAAACCTCCGCTATAGTGGACGTGAATAATTTCTTAATGCGCGTCAGTACTGCGACACTACTCTCCAGCTGCTCGTATTCCCACCAGGAGTTGTCCCAATCGGCCTGGAACTGGTCAATTTTGAGCTGTTGCTCCTCTGCCCGTTTCGTTGCTGCGTCCGCTTTCTCTAGGGCTGATGCTAGCTGCGCGGCCACCGCCTGCTTCTCCTGGAGCAAGTTATAAAGGAGCTTGTATGGCTCCTCGTGAGGATCTTGCCTGCGGGAGCCTTCGTCAGCTGATTGGCGCAATTCGGCAATTTGCCGGCGCGCTTCGGCGAGGTCTGATGCGGAGGTCCGCGCTACGGATAGTAGCCGCTCCAAATCGTCTCGGACGACCGCTACTAATCGCGTTGGATGTTCGGCCACCGAAGGGCCATCAGGGCAATCTGGAGGGAACATAATGCGCATCGACTTCACTTCGGCGAGGTCGAGCTTCGCTGTATCAGCGCTGGCGGCAGGTGCGTCCATGTTGAGTCCTGAAAAGAGGGTTACATAATAGTACGTAGCCTAAGGCTTCGACGCGCGATTTTCAAATCGTTCACATGGTATTTCCCTATCTTTTTGCCATGCGCGTCACCGATAACAACTACCATGGGAGACAATTTTTTAATTACCGTGGCTGGCCCTAAATACCGGGGTGCCAGCTTTGCGCTATAGCCCCGAATGGCACTTGATAATTTATTGTTCGGGTAAAAGACGTAATCTCCTATGTTGTATTCGATATTCAACTTTCGGGTTTTATTGTAACTCTTACTTTGTTTTTCGTTAGCTTTATTCATCATTTTCTCGACTTTCGCGCGCAAAACGCTCATTCGCTGCATGCGTTCCAGCCACGGGGCTGTTGTATCGCCAACCGTCGCGTCTGCTGCGTCGACTTTGGAAAGCGGTTCGCCGGCGCGCCTCGGGTCGCGGCCGAGGTTAAGAAATGCAGGGGAAACCCCTAACGATGAATGCACGGTAGTGTTATAAGCGAATTGCACCTCTATTAACAAGGCATCCCATTCGCGCTGGTCGTCGCCGACAAGACTCGCGATCATTGTCTTCAAATTGCGATTGACGCGCTCTACGGGGTTTGATTGCGGGTGGTACAGAGGCGTAGTGCGTTGCGCGGTTCCGATCTCGTTACAGAATTTCATAATCGTTCGATTTACGAATTCGGTTCCGTTGTCGGTGAGAAAAATGTGCGGCGTTCCCCAACGGTTAATTAGCGCGTTCAGGCATTTTGCAATTTTCGGTCCGTCCGCTTTTGACAGCGCGAAGCACTCAATGTATCGAGTGTACGTGTCGACGCATACTAAAACGTAGCACTTGCCTGATTTCGAACGCGGAAGGGGACCCATTATGTCTAGGGATACCGTATGCCACGGTTCCGTAAATTTGCGCGGAAACATTAATCCTTGGGGTGGAGAATTATCAGGTTTGCACTTTAGGCAGGTTTCACAATTATTTATATATCGCCTGATATCTTCACGCATACCGGGCCAGTAGTGATTTTTAAGGATGGCACGATAAGTTTTATCAATGCCTTGATGCGCGGACTGAGGCGTGTTATGGTAATTTTCGATCATCGGTACGATTTCGGTTTCTTTCAGGACTTTTTTCCAGGCGTCGTTATCGCCAATAGTCTGTTTAATTAGATTTGGTTTATAAAAATATAATTCACCATCCGAATCGAATTTATATCGTTCGTTATTTTCCGGATTAGCGTGCGTCCGTTCTACCATTGCCTCGTACCATGACACGTTTCTGGCCATGTTTAACAACGCGCGATCGGGGGCGTCTTCATAAAGTCGCGAGAGTGTATCCGGCGCTTCATTAGTCGAGCCTTTTCGATGCTCGATCGTTACTTTATTCGCGGATAACTCCATTGCCCAGCGCGCGAGTTTGCCACGAGGGTCTTTGATACCTTGCAACCAGGCCAGACTTGAGTGATCGGTATAAACCGTAAACTCAGTGCCTTCGAGGTAGCAACGTAGCTTGCGCACGGCGAATATCACGGCTAAACACTCCTTTTCAGTGGTAGTGTAGTTTAACTCAGCACCTCTCAGGGGTCTGCTTAAGCATGTGATAAGATATTCGCGAGTTTCATCTTTTTGCGTTAAGATGGCTCCAAGACCGGTATCGCTAGCGTCCGTGTAAAGAAGGAACGGCAGATCAGGTCGGGGCGCGACGAGAGTCAAAGCATCTTTTAGCGCTTCTTTGACTTCGTTAAACGCAGTTTCGTGTTCTTCGGTCCAATTCCACGGCACTTTAGGACTGGCTAACTTATTGAGCGGTCCTTGTACTCTCGCAATGTTGCGTAAGTGCCTATGGTACCAATTGACAGAACCATTAAACTGGCGCAACTCTTTTCGGTTGCGCGGTCTTGAGCGCTCTAGAATCGGTTCGAGTCGCTTGGGATTCGGTTTAGAACCGTCCTTATCTATAAGGAAACCTAGATATTCGACACTTTGTTTCGCAAAATAAGACTTTTGCCTATTGATGGTGAGACCGGCGCTTTGCAAAATTCCGAGGAGAATGTCAAGCAACAAGATATGTTCCTCGAACGTTTTGGAAATGACGATCCAGTCGTCTAAATATGCGTGTACCTGGTCTGCGTACCTCGTTGGTAAATTATTTACGCGCAAGTGGTCGATAAACTTTGTTTTCAATCCGTCCGTAAAGGCTTGGAAAGTGGCCGGCGCGTTTGTAAGGCCATAGGGCATCCTGATCCAGTGAAATTGTCCACGACCCGGGACGGCAAAAGCGGTATAGTCTCGGCAGTGCACATCTACCGGGATCTGGTGAAATGCTTCGCTCAGATCGATTGTGCTTATTATATTAGCCTCCGATAACGCGTCTAGTATCGCATCCATGCGTGGTAGGGGATATGCCCACTTTTTCGTAACTTTGTTAAGTTGGCGATAGTCGATGCAAAATCTATGTCTACCATCTTTGCGCAAGGTTAGTACGACGGGGCTAGACCACGGACTGTTACTTGGCGCTATAAAACCTTTTTCCAAATATTTATCGATTTCCTCGTTTATTATTTTATTTACAGCGGGGCTCCGGCGATACGGTTTTAGTTTGATCGGCGTGGCGTTTGTCAGTTCGATAACGTGCGTAGCTAATTCCGTTATTCCTGTTCCCGAAGCTAGCGTTGAAGATAGCTTGCTATCGAGGAATTCGTCCAAGCATTTTTGCTGCTTCGGCGTAAGCTCTATTAACTGCATGGAGTTTAATGAGCTGCGCTTGACTTCCGCGGAATTTAGGGGAAATTGCGCATCAGAACCTTCGACTGACCAGTGACCGCGCGTAGCGTCGATTGTAATTTTCCAGGCGATTATAAAATCCATTCCTAGGATGATCGGTGTTGTGAGTCCGTCGAGAATTGCGAACCACAACTCGCCGTAGCAATTATTAATATTAACGTCAAATTTCGCGGAATAACGAGGTGCGGCTACGTGGTCGCGTTGAGCAAGTTGTACGCCGGCACGTGTTATCGCGTCGTATACGGGATTACTGGTTGCTAATATTTTAATTTTGTCGTACAGTTCGCCTGACATAAATGTGCGGTCGCTACCTGTATCGAGAAGTCCGGGATATTTTCTATCTCCGATTTCGATCGCGGTTCCGATTGCGTAACGTTTTTGCGATGGCGCGGGCGGAGCAAGGCCCTTAAATACTTTGCGCTGCGAATGGCTAACTGCTGCTTGATAGCAGGCTCTTAGGTTAATTGGGGACAGCGAAGTGACAGATGAGATGCTCGCTCTTGCCGGCTGCGCCGGCTCGTTGCAGCAGCACTCTGAGTTTGAGTCTGAGTAATCGGTCTCAGATGTTTCGCGAAAATCATCCGCGTCGCTTTCGGGGTCACTAGCTGCATTCCTTGCGGCATGCGCTACATTAAGCGCTGATGCGTTATGAAGGAAGCGCGTTGAATCTTGAAAAGCGACGGCGCGAATTGGAGCATTTCCCGAGTGATTTGAATTGGTTTTGCGCTCGCGAGTTTCCAAGGTTCCGCCAGGAAGTTCTAATCTTTCCTGGCATCCTTCTCGTTTTTTGACGGCGACGTATGGAACGCGTATCGATTGTCAAGTGGGAAATCGCGATTGAGATTTTGGAACCACGGCTGCGTAGGTTGCAACGGTGGGGAGAATTGCGGCGGCTGCGCATGTTGCGTGTGTTGCGCGTGCGCGTCGTACTGGCTATTCGGTTGCCGATACTGTCGTGGTCGAGGTAGATTATCGAAGCGAGCCGAATTGTAATCGTAATTACGATTGTAGCTGTTTCGACGACCTCTGTTGCCGCGATTATTATTATAAAAATTGTTCCGACCTCGGAAATCATTATTATGCGCGTAGTTTCTCGAGCGTCTGTCATTGTAGTCGTAGCTTTGCTTCGCAGACGTGCCACCTCTCTCTCCCCCCTTCTGCGATCGAGCAGAGTGAGAGGAGCGCGAAGAACTGGAGGTGGAACGGCGGCGATGCCTACGGCTCGACGAAACGGGTTTGACATTTTTGTTATTCGCGCTTTTTATTTGTAAATCCGTATTTTTGTCGTAATTATTGTGCAATTTCTTTTTCAACGTTTCGTATTGCTTTTTGTAAATTTCGATTTTATTTAAATTTTGTTTTGGTTCAATGTTGTTTTTCTTTTCGACTTTTTTAATTTCGTTTTGTTTCGATTTCGTTCCGGATTTATTTTCTGTAATGGGAAATTGCGAAAGATCATCTGTTTCATATGATTGTGAATCAATTGCGTATAATTGATTTTTGTTTTTCGTATAGCGTGTTCGTTTCGAATCGTGTTCGCGCAGTTTATCCGTTAATTGCATAATTTCGATTTTTTCTTGGTATTTACGGATTTTTGTTATTAATTCATCGTAAGTTGAAAAACTATCCCGATCGAATTGCATAATTAATTCGGAATGTAATCCGGAGTAAATTTTATCAAGTTGATTTTTTTGTTGAATTTTTTCATTTAATTTATTATATAATGCGCCGATTTTTATGACGAAGTCAATTCCGGATTCATTTTCGAGTTGTACCGCGCGTTGAATTTTATGCATAATTTGTTGGTCATCGTTCGCATCTCCGAATATTTTTCGGAATTTATTTGCGAAATCTGGCCAAGAGGTCCAGCTATTCCGAAATGTATTAAACCACGTATATGCGGAATCAGTCAGGACTTGTGAGAAGACTGGGAGCGCGTCATTTGGGTCTATAGCAGAAGCGTATAGCTTGCGTTCGAATTCGTCAAGAAAATCGTCGGCGTCGAGTTTACCGGGGAATTTTAATTCCCAAGATTTTATTATTTTATGTAGGTTTGGGTTGGGATTTCTTTGCGCAATCGGCGCTTGAGAGGCGTTTCGATTGATTTCCATCGGTTGCGATGCAAAGAAATCCTGTGTTGTAGGTCGCGTGATTCCGAACATTGTTGTCGACGGGGGTAAGGAGGGGAGCGCGTACAGCGCGTTCGTCCCTGTCTGGGACGTGTGGCTCCTCGTTGCCGGTGAGAGAGAGGGGAACGCGTAGCATGCGTCCGTCTCTGTCTCGAGCGACGGGCTCGTTGTTGCCACCGTTGTCGTCACCGTCGTAGTGGTGATGGTGGGGGGCAGACTCGTTGGCCTCGCCGTTTCGCTTTTATTAGATTCGTTTCGATTTAAAGATCCCGCGCGAGCATTTTGGGGAGTCGGATCGACGGCTTTTGTTTGCAAGTTCGCTATTTGTTGCGCGAGCGTCTCTATCGACTTATTTGTTTCGAGTCGTAGAGTATTAATTTCGCGCCTGTTTTCGGCTTGAAAAAGGTCGAACTGTTGCCGCGAATTTTCGAGATGTTGCGCTAACATCTTTTGTACCGAACTTTGAAATTGCGCGGTTTGCTCTTGCAATTCTGAAAAAACTGCGTTTAAATATTGCGTTGTGATTCTGTTAGGCGATTTTTTCTTCGGCCTTCCTTTATGGATCACGACTGTACTTTTACGGGAAGATCTACGCGGTATAAATTCTATGAGATTTTCGTTGTCTTCACCGATCGTTTCGGTGTTTTCTATGCGCGTTTCTTTGTCGCGCACTTCCTCGTCACTTGATTCTATGTTGGGGAGTTGCCGAGGAGGGGTTCGCGCGAGTTGACGCGACGGCAAGAGAGCGCTTGCTTGCGCCTGTGCGTTTTCAATATCTTTGTTCATTTTTCTTTTTGATTTTTCTTAATTTTAGTTTTGAATATGAATTCTCGCTTTTGAAATATTTTTCGCGGTTTGGAGATATATTTTTCCGATATGGAGAAATTTTTCGAAAAACAAAGTAATTAGTTATTGTTTACTATAATAAGTAAACTTTGTTTACGCGGACACAAGGAGATCGCGTTCGGCACTTTGTTTATTAGCCGGAGAAAAACATGTGTACATAATATAAATAGTCTCACAGAGTAATTGTATTATTATAATAATAGATAATTCTATATGTGCTAACTACATTTGCATGCGCAAATAAGCGATAAAAAAGCCACAAGAGAAAGCGCTGCGCAATTGTTTTTTTGACAATTTTACAATTGCGTTTTAGCGGAAGATTTACTGCGCCTTTGTATACATAAATTACGATGCAAACTAATACAAAGGAGATAGCGATGCGAGCGAATACAGCGAAATACAAGGGAATGATAATATAATTTTTTCTACTTTGATTGATTAATAAGAATTTTTTGATAATTTTAAATGACAAATGTTAATTTTGTACATAAAGAATCATTGTTTTCGGAATACATATAGGAAGTTTCGTGTGAGTTGACTTTTTGTCGAAAGTTGAGACACGTGGCGCTTTTTCGATATTTTCAATTTGAAGAGAAACGAAAGAAACATTTTGTGAGTACGTTGTACTGCAAAAATATAGCGCTTTTTGAACGATTTTAACAATTAATAGTACAAATCTTAGATATCACGAATGTATTCTTTTCCGAGAAAAAAAAATTTTTTCAATTACAGAGCGCATTGATCACTAAATGTGTCGCGAATCAAACAAGTTTGAGAATTATTAAAAAACATGTTGGGTGCCATACATGTGGCGCGAACTGAATATATTTAATAATTATCGATAAGCACGTTGGTCGCCATAAATGTGGCGTGAACTGAATATTTCAAATAATTATCGACAAGCACGTTGGGCGCCATAAATGTGGCCTTCGCCGACGCGGGATTTGATTCTCGAGGTGGATACTGTGAATCGCGTGTCCGGGTTCGACCCGCGCCGGAAGGTACACTGGTGGAAATGAATTTACAGACAAATTCAGAGGCAGCAGCAAGTATATTGAGAAAAGTGCGATAGGAGAAGGAAGAGCATAAGAGAGCGAAGCGAAAAGGGCCAAGACCAGCGAACTCACCTGTTTGCGCTCTCGTTGGCGACAGGTTCGCAGGAGGGCGTCTCCGGGCTAATTCCTTGAGCGGCGCTTTCGTCCAGGGGCAGATGAGTGCGGCGCGGAGAAAATAATCTCAGTAGTCGCTTTAGAATACTTTATTTCGCGTTCGGTGACGCGCCGGTACAAGTTACTACCGCCGTAAATAAAAGTGTTGGCGAAGTGATCGTCATGTTAGTGAAATATGCACTTATATATTCTTTGTCTCTATCAGGAATGGAGGATTTATTCCGCTTGATCAACTGTATCTTTGCCGAACCTATCATACCGGATACGAAGTATTTTATTGATAAGATATTTTTTCCAAATCATTGTATGACATTTCATGCAATATGTAGTAATTGCGATGCATATATTGGTAAATTTGATCGTAAAGATCGGTCAATGAAATGCAAAAATAAAAAATGCAAAACAAAAATTGAACTCAAAGATCATACATTTAAAAATTTTTTTGTTACCATGGATCCATCGGCGCATATATCAAGGCTAATTGAATCAAATTCGGAGTATTATAATTATGTTATGAATGACAGAAGATACGATGGCACTTTTAGAGACATTTACGATGGAAAATTATATAGAGAATTTGTAAAGGGCTTAAATGAACACGATAAGATGCATTACGCCACATTGATGTTCAATACTGATGGAGCACCTTTATTCAAGAGTTCGTCATATTCAATATGGCCAATTTATTTAATGGTTAATGAGCTACCGATTCATATCAGAAACAAAGAATTGCTTTTGGTTGGTCTATGGTTTGGCAAAAATAAGCCAAATATGACTATTTTCCTCGACCCATTTGTTAAAACTATTACTACTCTTTCGACAAAAGGGGTAAACTGCGTTGTAAATGGTGCAGAAAAATTGATCAAAGTGTTCCTTTTAGTTTGTTGTGTGGATGCAGTAGCTCGTGCACCTGTTCAAGGGTTTATTCAGTTTAATGGCGCATATGGTTGCGGTCAATGTTTACACCCCGGAGAGTATATTTTCAATGATTCCAATAGAAGGTCTGGATGCATTAAATATCCATTACAGAATAATGTACCAAAATTAAGAAATGTAAAAGATACGATCAAACATATGAGGCAGGCTTCACGCTTGGGTCTCAAGGGTAACGTGTTAGGAGTAAAAGGTCAGTTACCGTTAATTAATCTCCCAAAATTTGACCTCATAAAAGGTTGCATTCCAGATCCTATGCATTTATGCTCAGGCGTTGCTAAACAGTTTTCCGTGCTATTCTTCGGCAGCACAAGAAAAGGGGGCTTAATTCCGAAAAAGATATGTGCTGATATAAATGACGCATTAAGCAGTTTGAAAGTACCATCTCAAATAGCTAGATTAAGTCGTCCACTAACTGACAAGGAATTTTGGAAATCTCGAGAATGGGATAATTGGAGTCTTTTTTATAGTTTACCAATTTTTTCAAAATTCTTGCCTCAACAGTATACAATGCACTGGGCTTTATTCGTAGAAGCTATATACATATTATCGAAAGACACGATAAAAATTGAAGAAATTAACAAAGCCGATCAATTATTGCATGAATTTGTTGCTAAATGCGAAATTTTTTACTCTAAAGTTTTCATGACATTTAATATACATTCTCTGTTGCATTTAGCAAAGAGTGTATATTACTGGGGACCAATTTGGTCGCATAGCGCATACGCGTTCGAATCCGGTAATGGGCGGCTGTTGAAAGCAATACATGCTGCGAAAGGCATTCATTACCAAGTATGTCGGCGGATAAATCTCGAGTACTCTTACATCTCCTTGAGAACCTATTTATCTTCCGGTACTGTCGATCATTACTGTACGTCATTGGGAACGACCCGAGTTCAAAAAACTCTGCAAGTTATGCGCGGAACTAGGTACTTTGGTACGTCATCCGCATTAAACGATACTTGCGCAGCTATCCTAAATGAAGTGTCCAGAAAAGCGAGAGTGTATACCAAAATTGTCAGAAATGGATGCTTGTATACATCTTCATTAAAAAAAAATTACAGGTCGGATAATTCATATTGCCAACTCAGTGATGAGACATACGTTAGGCTGAAGTATTTCATCGTCGATATTGACACCAGTAGCGAATACGCTATCGCACATAAAGTAAATACTCAGCAATTATTTAATAACAAGTGTATTATGCAAAAAAAAATATTAGATGTAGCTAAGGACGAATCAGTTATATTAACGGCAGACATTCACAAAATATGCGTTCATATATTAATAAAAGATAATGAGTATATTTGTGCGGTTCCAAATTCGTATTCCTATTAACATCGCAAAAAATACGCTGTATTATTTTGATGTACTTTTGCCACCTGATTACGAATACGACAACAAAAATTGGAGCTCGGCCATATTCGAGCCGCAATTTTGAAAAAAGTTTGAAAAAACGTTTTTTTTTTTAGTTTTTGGCGTTTATCATAAAAACTGCGAGTCTGACAAAAAAATGTTTCTATCAAAAAAGATAAAGAATGAAATTCCCTATAAAAAATGTCTAAAACATCATGGTCATCCTGACGCGTTCCATTCCGGCTAGGAATACGGATTCTCATTATTAACCAAATACAAAAAGTTATCAATAGTAAAGAAGGGGGGTCAGGAAGCAGAAGCCCCAGCATGCACTTTCTTGTTCCACATTAGTGTTTGCACGAGCACGTACGTCACGCGGGTTTGATTTTTAATAACATCCGTCCGTTGGAGGTTAGGTTCGTATACGAAGGGGAGGGGCTCCCCCCCAGCAGACAATCGCCCCCTTTTTTATACCAGCTAAACCGCCAGCCAGTAGATGTGAGTAAAGATGAATCCCACGTGAAATTCGTGGCCATAGAATTTATGTGCAGCTCTTTTCTCAACTTGGAAAGGCAATGCGTGAATCTCGGGGGTGCTTGCCTACTGGGAGGTACCGCCATTTCACGTGATTTTAATTCTTACTAACATCTGTTCGTTAGAGGTTTGGCTAGTACAAAAAGAAAGCATTATGATTATGAAAAAACGTATTAAACCTTTTTTGCAGAAAATTTCATTCTCTATATTTTTAGTTGGAAATGAAATTTTCAAGGAAAATGCCAATAATTAAAAAAGAATCGCGGTTTTTCGATGTTCTTCAAAATTGCGGCTCGAATATGGCAGAGGGCCGATTTTTTGTTGTCATATTCGTAATCAGAAGGCAAAAATACATCAAAATAGTATAGCGAAATTTTGTTTTGCGATGTCGTCGTTTTTCCGAAGGTTTACCCATTGTCTGATATAATAATTGTATTTTAGAATAATTTGATGGTATATTTGATGTACACCTTCCGCGACATGTATTACTTTCAACAGAATTTTATGACACCACATCGGTTTCTAATCTCGAACATTTTTTGCTAAATGAAGAAGCACGTTAAATGACATCTGTACTTTTAAGTAGCAAATTTCCGAATTATCTACGAATCCATGCAGCAATCTGTAAGCTGTATTGATTTCAACAATTTCAATTGCGTTATTTGCCAATAAATATAAATATAAACCTTTTACGAATGAATCCCAGTGCATCTATAAGTGGCTTGGCAATATATTTTTAAGAATTAGCATGCTGTAATACATTTTTCACAGTCTCGTGCTTTCTAGAATTCTTTATCTGGAAACAGTCTGTTATTCTATTTATTTGATGAGGTACGCTTATACAATTCGTAAGAACATCTATATCAACAATAATGATGTTAGGTAATATTCCACATTTTTTGGAATTGACACATCGCATTGTAAAAAATTTCTTTATGATCCCAGTGCAGTAATGCATGCAACCTAGATCGCAACCATGAATTATGTCATAGCGTATCGACTTCATTAATTGTCAGTGGGATTTGACTCAGAAATTTGTTTCTTTTGGACTCGTCCACATGTCTAATTGTTTCACTCTCAATTCATTATTTTGGATGTTCAGACTTTGTCACTGGATATTTTCGAACTCCTGATCGTCGACTATTTGGACAGCTCCGCTTGGATGAACATATGCATTTGGGGAAGGCCCGCAACCATTACCTATGAGCCATTAAATTGGGTTAATTCGGCAGCATACTAAAATAAACATTTAGATGAATGTTATCTTCCCATTACAGTTAATGCCAGTTGTTGACAACCGTTGACATTTGGTTCATGTGCTCTAACAAATGGTTTCAGAAAATCTTCCATTTCAGGCTTATAATTCCGAATCACACACCGGCTAGAATCAATTCTTTGCTCCTAACCGAAAATGATAATCCGTTTTCTATTATGAAGATTGACCATACAGAATAGCTTTAGCTTTTAGATAATAGGGCTCCATTGGTGCAGGAATGCCATTCAGTTAACATTGATCGGCGACTTTATCACCCAAATCTGGTAACCATTTGTTGATATTGAATATTACTGTGGTAAAACTTCGTGCATCAGAATAATTCATTTTGTTTATAAGTTCTCGATACGCTTACCGTCATAAATATCACGAACACAGTTAGTATTCGAATTTCTTTCATTCATAACAAAATTATAATTGTAATTTTTTTATTATTATAAATTTGGTGTATGAAAAGCAATATCCATTTTATTTTACAAATCTTGCAATTTGCAACATGCGATCTTTGCATTTTAATCTACCTTCGTGTGCTCCACACAAAAAGAAGTCGTAATGTGTATGCTAGGTGTTGCGCTGTCACTGCGAAAGAGGGTGTACGCGGAGCTCATAACACAGGTAGTCGTACCTTGCATGTAGAGTGCAGGCGGGCTGTCGGAATTTGGTGCTGACCGAACACGTCGTTTCGCGGTGCTTGTTACTGGCAAATGTCGCACCGCAAGACGACGTGCTCAGTCAGCACGAAGTTCCGCCAGTCCGTCTGCACTCTGAATGCAAGGTACGAATACCTGTGAGCGCCGCGTACACCCAATTTCGCCGCGGCACCTGGTGTACATATGACGACTTCTTTCCGTGCAAGTTCAGGATTAGGACAGATTGCATAAAATTTCAGGAAGTTTTTCGAATAAAATAATGTATCAATGAAATATTCAGTGTTCGGTAAAGAGGGATTTGTAAATATAGCGTTGGTCGAATTAAAGATATCCATCAGTGCGATACAGAATAGTGCATGTATTTTATAATTTATATTTTATATTTTATAATTTTGTGGTGTATTAGCAAAGCTTCGCTTATCAATTTTTCAAAGCTTCGCTTATTATGAAACCTCTTCCAAATGTGCATCACAGTCTTCGTCATCCATCATGGTTCTCTTTGTGATTGATTATGCAATCACAGTACTGACTTGTGTCTTTTGTTTATGTACAAAATAAATGTTCACTATGGCATACTATATCTGTAATAAAACAAATTTGTTTTCTTCCTATTTGGTTTTTTGTCATTAACTTTTAGCGTATTAAGGATCTTCCAGTTGAAATTTAAATATCCACATTGTATTAACAAAATTTGACAACGTTTTTAGAAACTTCGGCTCCTCAAAGACAATTTCATACGTCGCGTGAAGCTCTGAATAGTAGATTTCGAATTAAAGTCGAATATCACGCACCAAAAAAAGACGCGTAATGCAGAATTTTACGCATATTATGAAAACCAAATTTCATTCCAGTCGATGGAAAATAGAGAGCGTAGGATCTTAAATAAAAGCTGACCAAAAGACCGAAAAATACAGGGGTATTTAAATTTCAAATGAAAGCCCCTTAAAATTTCTATTTAAGGAGGTAGTCGCGTGAAACGATTTTTTTACGAAGTCTTTCATTTTTTCACCAACCGTTAATGACGTTGATATCAATACGTGGTTAAAATTTCAGAAAGCCTGTCCGTACGATAATGGAGATAATCGTCCTCAAAGTTTCACTTTTTAACACGTGTTCCCCATACTAAGCCTTTGCCGACATGACATATTAATTATTTACGGAAAAACGGTATTTACCGTTTTTATAAAAAACTAATATGTTGTGTAAAATATATTAAAGAACATTGTAAAAAAAATTGAAGAATCCTAGCGGTACAGTTTTGTAATAATATTAATAAATAGACAGCGAAATTATGTCGTGAACGTAAAATGCGAGGTTGCCGTTTCGAAATTTTGCTGATGTTGGTGTACACAGACACGATTCCTTGAGAAATTAGTGTGTAACAGGCGTCCATCAAGTACACTCTTCCCCAAAACGTTCATTACGCGCACTGAAGAAACAAAGTGGCGTCTGTGGATTTATGTGGGGTAGACTTTTGACGGGTACTGTCGCACGACTACCTCCTTAACCTTTATTATTATTCCAAATTTGACGTTTATATAAATTTCGTATAAATTGCGGCACTTATTATTTATTTATTGTTTATTGATAAACTGTAAGTATACTTGGTTCGTAAGATCAGTACCAATGTTCGTGCATCTTAATTCCAAATTTGGGTTAAGATGAGTTCCAACCACAGGAAATGTTCTTTAAGGGTATGCTCTAGTCATAAAGAAAGTTTAACTAAGGCACTAGATGTGTAGGTATTTTCGGAGGAATGTGCAAAGGGTACAGTTAAGGGTTTGTAATTTGTCTTCCAATCGTATAAATGAGATTGTAAACAAAATTATACCAATCGGAAAGAAGACCCGCAAACAGTTGAAACGTTGACGAATATACATTACTTTCCATCCAAGGGGGTTGTGGGGAGGGGGCGCTATCCACATTCTACCCCGGAGGGGGCTTATTAGCATCACATCAGACAAAATGACCGACAAAACGAAGAGAGGTTGATTATTTTTACAGCTGTCGGCAAAATCAACCTTCTACTCGAGAACCGACCAGAATACAGACTAAATATATCATGACAATATGGATGACTTCAATTACAATTTACATACTATTAATATAAATATAAATGTGATGGTAAGGCCAAAAATATCGTTATCACGGTTCGATTTAAATATAGATATCGAAATATTATATTATAATATTATTATTCGTTTAAAGGTCTTTATTTTCATTGCACAAATTCATTTGTCCACAACAATGTTTGTAAAAAACATTGTCCTTAAATTAATAATGTCGAATAATTAAAATAAAATAACTTTAACGATCACAACTTCTGTCCGAATATTCTTTGAATTCTCATATTCTGAAAATATGCTGAATTTTATTCCATTGCAGATTTCCTGGGCCATCGAATGATAAAGCAAGATAAATCATTTCCGGGACAAGTACGATATTTATGCAATTCTGCACCGTGACTAACGCCTTGAGTTCCTAAGACTACTTAACTTCGGGTACCATTCGCAATATTCTTTGCAGCCCTAAATTTGGACCTGGCACCCAACGCCGGCATCTCGACGAAGATGGCCAAAATCAAGTCAGAATCGTGCCAACCAGTTCACTTCATTAAAATAACCTGAGGCATTTTTAATAATTTTATACTATTTTTCCTATGTTCAAGAATGATTTTGTGAATCTAGTTACATCCTGACATCCTGTTAATAAAATTATGAAACATTACTTATATTGTTGTTTATAATACTATTTATACGTGTCTAAAAATTAAATACACTAAGCGCACATCACCGCGGTTCGTAATTCATGTCAAGTATTAAATTATTTCGGTCGTCCGTCTTTGTTGCCGCTCTATATCAATCACGACATAAATATAAACGGATACAGCTCACTTTGTCAATTTTAATTTCCGAGATAATCGAAGTTTAAATAATGAAATTTTACAATTTCATCAATGTAGTGAAGTCTAAGCCATAAATCACGCGTCATTCTAAGAGACCCATTCAGATTTTTCCTAAATCATGAAAAAATGGAAATATATGTATAATGGAAAGTAATATCTCAGAAACCTAAAATCGACAAAGTGAGATTTTTCCCTGCTCATGTCCATATATATATCTTCGACAAAATCAGAGTACTTCATAAGGTAAGCAAAAATGTTACTCTCTTATTTAATGTCCATAAAAGGTATAATTAATTTTTTTTTTTAAACTTTTCTTTTATAAATCCGCCATTAAAAGAATAAATACCTAAATTTAACAAATATAACAATTAATTATTTTTAATAATTACTCGCCTTCGTAGAAAAATATCAACAAATTTTCTCTGCTGTTATTATATACCCGGGGCTGGTATAAGAGCATCCAAGGAACCTCGAGGTTTGCGGATCAACTCAATTTTTATTTTAAGGGGATTCCAAAGTCATCTATCGATAAAGTAGGAATTTGCACTAAAAAGTCAAAATAAAAAATGAGTGCAACGAATTTAAAAAATTTATCTAATTTATTCATATAAATTAGAATAAAAATAATAAATCAGCTTTCTTGACGAAATTTCTACGGAAAGGACACATTGAAAACGACGTCGAAAACGACGCCGACAACGACGTCGAAAACGACGCCGAAAACGACGCCGAAAACGACGTCGAAAACGAAGTCGAACACGTAGTCGAACATGACGTCGAAAACGACGTCGAAAACGATTACGAAATCGACGTCGAAGAAGACTTCGCATATGTCGTCAGAAATGACGTCGGAAAAGGTGTTAAATACGATCCCAAATTCCGGCGTCGTTTCAGACTTCGTATTCGACGTCGTTTCCGACGTCGATTCAGATATCGTTTCCGACGTCGACGACGACGTCGAAACCGACGTCGATTTTTTCAATAGGGTATGCACTTTTCTGGCAAGCATGAGTGCGGAGAATTTTGCTCTGCTGCTCCATGAGCTTCATGTTCCGTTCTCTTCAGCTTCTGGATACAGTCTCAATACCGAAAAAATGAATGAATTGCTATTACGATTGTATCACCTACAACAGTTGGTGTCGGCTCATGGTACTCCATTTAATCAAGTTAATCCTAACGATTCTGGAATTTTGCAGTATTATATGAACTTATTCCAGCAAAATCCGATTCGGGTGACTCCAAACCACCACAGAACACCCGAGAACTAGTCGACAGCGTAGCATGTCAAAATAATGACGATATTTCTAAAGGCAAATTGCATCTCGCAAACAATAACGAGATAATAGGAGATTTCGAAACGGCCGTTATCCCTGGGGAAAAATTGTTAAAATGTCTGAAAAATTGCAGCGATCCGACAGTTTTCCGAAAGCAGATCTTGCAGCTCAATGATCAAATAAATGAATTGGCGTCCCGCAGAATGCCGAGCAGCAGTGTTCAACGAAGCAGGAAATAATTATGGTGCTTTGATCGAAAGACTCATTTTCTTATAATCAATGTATATAGATATATAAATTTCGTACATTTGTGTGCATTGACAATATTAAAAATAAAGAATATTGTATATTATATAGTAGTCATTATTAATACTGTATCTAATCATTTACCTATGCTTTCTAATTCTAATGAGACCTAATTATCTACTCATAGCACATGAAGGGGACGATAATTATTATTCTCCTGCACGAGATATTACTCCGTTCTTTTAAGTTATTACTAAAATATTAAATATACATTGTCCTTTCAATGAAAATTAAAGGTTCAACCTAATCTAACCTTACTTCACGATTCGTTATTAGGAGGATATCAATGAGTTATTGCTTTTGCGAAATAGTGTATGAAGTAGGATTGAGTAACTGCTTCACAGTATTCAAATATTATGAATCAGAAGTATTCTTGTAAATAACAAGTAAATCAGAATTATTCTTGAAAATGGGGTAAAGATTGATCCAATCACTTTACACAATTGAAGATGATCTTTATGATAATCCTCGCTATCATCAAGTTGTCTCACTTAGCACCTTATCTATAAATAAAATATTACTAATAAAAATAGAAATCATTGTACTACGCTCCTATTCCTCCTGATCAAACATGTAGTACTCCTGACGGATGCCACTTTGGTCACAATTTTAAAGTATTTTATTTAAACAAGGGCGCGTACTCATTTCCAAATGCATCCCGTCATAGCAACGGTAAACAACACACTTCATTCTTTTGCTTTGTGTCATCGAATCACATAAGTAATTTTACAAATAAATTATTCTTTTCAATTGCCGTGATGGATAATCGAAAAAGAAGGGCCAATGAAAAGTTTGATTATTATATCAAGAAACTGCAGAAATATCGAAATTGAGGTACAATAAAATTTGTCCCACTTTGCTACACAGCTTGTTGGTTTTATCGACATTTCTATGAAGGGGATGATAATTATTATTCTCCTGCACGAGATATTACTCCGTTCTTTTAAGTTATTACTAAAATATTAAATATACATTGTCCTTTCAATGAAAATTAAAGGTTCAACCTAATCTAACCTTACTTCACGATTCGTTATTACGAGGATATCAATGAGTTATTGCTTTTGCGAAATAGTGTATGAAGTAGGATTGAGTAACTGCTTCACAGTATTCAAATATTATGAATCAGAAGTATTCTTGTAAATAACAAGTAAATCAGAATTATTCTTGAAAATGGGGTAAAGATTGATCCAATCACTATGATAAAAGTAAAATTAATCAAATTTGATCTAAATTGTTCATGGAAATATTTAAAGTTCTTTAAAAATTGCTATAAAATGTAATATCATCAAAGTGATAAATTTTATCAAAATTGATCAAGGTAAGTCTGAAATACTCGAAAAACGGGAATTCGATTAAATAAACATGATAAAAGTTAAATTCCGTGCAGGACGGAAACGGTTTAGGATTTTCCATTTATAGTTGTGACCCTACTGAAAGAAAACAATAAATCATTGTTTCTAATCCTTCGTCGATCTAGCTTCTTGCAGGAAACAAAAGCCGACATATCCCATCCTCGTAGTATTTTACGACACCGGCTTGAAAAGGATGTCGCATACTGTCTGTTGGCAGTGAGGCAGTTAATGGCATCCAGACTTGTTTACATATGTATTTTAGACATTGCTTTGTTCTTCAATCTGAAACAAGCCCGGCGTACTTAACGGTTTTCTCCATAGCTGACAGGAGTTTCAAGAAGGTACGCCGTCGAATTATGCTGGCGTCGTCGGAAATACAGATATCTAGTATATAGTAGGACAATTTTACATTTTGTGATGACGACTATTACTGTACCTTGAAAATAGTCGAATTTAGTTTATAATGTCAAAATTGATCAGATTTTGTTGAAGGATCCTTGAACGAGATTGGTGCGAATTTAACTACACCGCAATGCATAATTTTATTTTCATAACTTACAACTTTATTACAAAGTAACATACTATGTACGACATTACATGAATGTTACTTAAGTATATTCCAAAGTTCTTACGGTGCTAATATTAATTCTAAACCCAATGCTATAATATAATTTATAAATTATATATAAATTAACTTTAGACTAGAGCGGTCACTGATTTTTTTAAGGAAATTTAGTTCTCAACAAAAAAGGTTCAGTGGGTTTTTAGGGTAGCTTGCACTGTATTCGATAAGAAAGCCTTCGATATGAAAACCACGACGCGATGGAGTCCATTCGTATAATTCATAGATGATATAATTTTTACAATCAAAATTTGGTGCGCAAAATGTAAAGAAAATTTATTATTTTTCCGATAGAGCAAGGACAACAATACAAAAATCGATTAAAATTTAATTTTCACGAACCCCACTTTATGTGCTCGTTACGACAGTGGCAATTCAAATTGAAAATAACTGATATTACACAAATGCCTTTAACTCGCCGATAAATTGTCCTTAACTAGGTGATTCATGATTATTACGAATTGTCAACCCCATAAATGCAGTACTATATCTTCTTGTTGTTTTGAATGGCGACATTACTTCTTGTGTCTTTTTTTTCAGACAGTTAGGAACAAGAGCACATGTTTCATCAAAAGTTACTATCGTAAGTTTTTACTAAAAATCACACTTTATTAATAGTTTATTCATCACAAAAATTTTTTCTCAAATTTATTAATTTCACATTTTGAAACAATTATAATTTAGTAGATTTTAAAAAAAATATATTTAATAAAGTAAATTCAAGGACAGGTTATTAATATTGTATCGAAAGTCGAGGGAAAATTGGGGATGTGTCACAGAACATTTTCACGTTTTCTGTATCAAAACTTTTTTATTATTAATTCACTCACGATGAGATAAACCGACCGTGGCGAAATCTGTTCGGTTCTCGCCCGACGCGACGGAGTGAGTTGGACGACGATGCCAAAATGTCGAAAGGAAACAAATCAAAAACAGATCGTTTAAACGAAGGATGCGAATTCTGCGGACTCAGTTAACCCTTTGAGTCCCAGACGCCACTATAGTGGCGTCAGATTCAGTCTTCTTATTTTGGTCATATTTTCCTATTTATATATAATATTTCATTTTTTTTTACATTTTTAATGTGATAAGGGTTTATATTTGTACATAGTACAGTACTTTTAGTAATTTCATTGTTTATATTTTTGTTATAAACAAATTTACGCTTAAAAATGTCACTTTTTGTATGATTAATTCAATTCCGAAGAAATTCGACAGTAAACAGGTAGTTTTAATTATCGTTACTTATGTTTTCGGGGTCGCTGATTACGAATCCGATGTCAGATTTTCGAAATTCAAAATGGTGGATCCAATATGGCGGACGAAATTTTAACAATTTGAAACAAATTCGTGAAAATCTATACTGGGGGGTTTTCGGGGTCGCTGATTACGAATCCGGTGTCAGTTTTTCGAAATTCAAAATGGCGGATCCAATATGGCGGACGAAATTTTAACAATTTGAAACAAATTCGTGAAAATCTATACTGGGGGGTTTTCGGGGTCGCTGATTACGAATCCGATTTCAGTTTTTCGAAATTCAAAATGGCAGATCCAATATGGCGGACGAAATTTTAACAATTTGAAACAAATTCGTGAAAATCTATACTGGGAGGTTTTCGGGGTCGCTGATTACGAATCCGATGTCAGTTTTTCGAAATTCAAAATGGCGGATTCGATATGGCGGTCAGTATATTGAAAAACTGAGAAAAATTGGTGAAAATCGTTATTCGAGGATTTTGGGGACCGCTGTTTACGAATGTGTTTACAGTTTTACGGAACTCAAAATGGAGGATCTAATATGATGAAGAATATTTGGAGAAATCCAGAGAAATTGTTATTCAAAATGCCAAGTCGAAGATGTCGGACAATGATTGGAAAAATCGAATGAAACTTGTGAATATCATTATTCGTAGATTTTCCGGGTTTTCCGCTTACATACTATACGAAAACCCATTTCTATAATGCGAGCAAAAATTATCTCAAAATTTTAAAACGTACTTATTGACAAGAAAGCGAGCTTTGTCGATATTTGTCATTAAGATTTATGTGTGATTTTTATACATATGTTCATGACATGTTATGTATACTTATATAGTTATACATAAGTATATATAGTTATATATAATTCAATAAATAATAATAAATCATACAGCTAGCTTCCCTCAATTTATTTTATCAACATATATGTATAGAGTAGACCGGGACACTTTGTGTCATTTTCAGTTTACTATATAATAATTCTGGAAGTAACAATATTGAACAAAAGTAATAATCAAATTATTGTAATACAATCTGTTTATAATCAAAAATCTATTTCAAAATTTAAAACTTATTCTACGTTTACTAAAAAAACTAAAGAAAAAATATCAGAAATGGCACAACGTATGTAAATGTATATGTAAATTACTACAATAGAGAAAATTAAAAATATTTGAAATTCAAATCGTCAGAAGAAAACATTACAAATATCAGCATTTTCGTTTTTACTACGTGGAATAAACTTTTATCCGTAACTAATTATTATTACATTGCACGAGTACAAAATAGCCATACTATACATTGGTTGCTATTGACAATTATTACTACAAAGATTCGACCATTTTTATTGAACAGATTACTATATAATTCACTTTTGTGAATTGAAAAGTGGCATAACGTGCCACGATCCACCCTACGTAGTTTGATTTCTTGTCGATAGGCGCGTTTTCGAATTTCGGTGCAATTGTTGCTCTCGTTAGAGAAACAGTTTACCCTTCAGTCTATAAGCAGACGTGAGGCTGTTGCGAAGACATAACACATATCATAGTATATAATGGAGTTTATTCCTATTGTAAGCGATTGCGAAAGTGAAGATGGTCAGTACGAATCAGACGATAATACCACTGATGGCGAAATTGATGCGGGTGAAATAAATTTAGAAACAGACCATGTTCTTGGCCCAAACATTGTAAATACATTGGATGCCGAAAATTGCATGCCTCTTAGTCAAAGAATAGATAAGTTAGATGGCATTTGGGAAGAAAAGAGTAGACAATATGATGAAACATTATTTTCGGAAGAATGTGGTCCAAATTTTCCAAGTGGAGTTACATCGCCATCAGACGTTTTTCTTCTTTTCATGTCGGATGCACTGATAGAAACACTAGTAGAGCAAACTAACCTGTATTGCGAACAATCTGAAAAACCCTTTGATAAAACAACAAAGGAAGAGATACTAAAATTCATTGGAATAAACATTATGATGGGAATCAAAAAGCTTCCCTCAATTCGTGATTATTGGTCATCCAATACTCAGTTACGTGACCCTTATATAAGTTCAAGCATGCCTCGGAATAGATTTTCATTCCTTCTATCAAAATTGCATCTGAATGACAACAAATCTGCGCCTAAAAGAGAAGATCCTAATTACGACAAGCTATACAAAATTGCACCAATGATAACTCATCTTTCAGATAGTTTCCTAAAATTTTATAAGCCCTCTAAAGAGCAAGCTATTGACGAAAGTATGATTCGATTTAAGGGCAGAAGTTCGATCAAACAATATCTTCCACTAAAACCTATAAAAAGAGGTTTTAAAGTTTGGGTGAGGGCGGATAAGTATGGTTTTGTTTGTCAATTTCAAATATATACTGGCGAAGTTCAAAAATCGGAAAAATTTTTAGGCGAAAGAGTTGTTATAGATTTATCTCGCGTGTTAATTTCAAAATATTATCATTTGTATTTTGATAACTACTTCACAAGCGTAAATCTGATGATATCGTTGAAACGTGATGGCATTCTAGCCTGTGGCACTGTGAGAAGTAATCGCAAAGACTTACCGAAGAAGCAGAAATTTGATAAGAGTATGAGGGCAGGAGAGAGTGAATTTCGAACCTCTTTCAAGGGTATTAGTTGGGTAAAATGGATTGACAATAAACCCGTACAGTTCTTGTCTAATTTTCACGATCCCTCTGTCATTGTTACTATTGGCAGACGACAAAAAGATGGATCCATTATTCAGAGATCTGCGCCACTGATATCCCATGATTACAATTCTTTTATGGGATGCGTTGACAAGGCAGATATGCTAAAGTCTACGTATGAAATAAATAGAAAAAGTAAGAAATGGTGGATGAGAATTTTCTGGCATTTGATTGACGTAACAGTGGTAAACTCATATATAGCATACAAGCAACATAACTTTAATTCTGCAATGAATCTAAAAAGTTTCCGATTATAAGTTGCAAATAGTCTTATCGGAGCTTCTATCCCAAATAAAAAAGGTCGAAAACAAAAGAATGTCCCTTCGAGTAATTATAAACTCAAAGTTTCAAATGAAATTAGATTCGCACAGAAACAACACCTTCCCATTGTAGGAGAAATTATCAAACATTGCGTTTGATGCAGCACCACAACCCAAAGATGTCGAACATCTTTCGTGTGTTCAGTATGCAAAGTTCCGCTGTGTATAAAAAGGGAAAAGAATTGCTTCGTAAGATATCACGTCAACGACACTGAAAAACATTAGAAACAATCAGAAAATAGAAAAATAAAGAAAAAAAAACAAAAAAAAACAACAAAAAAACAAAATTTAAAAAAAAAGAAAAAAAAAAAAAAAAAAAACAAAAAAAAAACAAAAAAAAAAAAAAAAAAAAAAAAAAAAAAAAGTAAAAAAAAAAAAAAAAAAAAAAAAAAAAAAACAAAAAAAAAGTAAAAAAAATGTAAAAAACAAAAAAAAAAGGAACAAAACTCTGCCATTTCGGCGGTCCCAAGCCCGTGTAAAAGAGGAGGGTGTTTCGAAATTCGCTAAAAATCTTTTGCGCTATGTACGACTATTCAAAAATAGGTTGCTCAGTTGTTCAACATTTGTCTGCCGCATTGGATCCATTTTGACTATTCAAATATGAACAACAGATTTAACGACCCGGGAAACCCACGTATATTAATTTTCATGAACTTTATTCAAGTTTTCAAAATACAGTCCGCCATATTGGATCCGCCATTTTGAATTTCGGGAAACTGACATCGTATTCGTAATCAGCGACCCCGAAAACCCCCCAGTATAGATTTTCACGAATTTGTTTCAAATTGTTAAAATTTTGTCCGCCATGTTGGATCCGCCATTTTGAATTTCGGGAAACTGACATCGTATTCGTAATCAGCGACCCCGAAAACCCCCCAGTATAGATTTTCACGAATTTGTTTCAAATTGTTAAAATTTTGTCCGCCATATTGGATCCGCCATTTTAAATTTCGGGAAACTAACATCGTATTCGTAATCAGCGACTCCGAAAGCCCCCCAGTATAGATTTTCACGAATTTGTTTCAAATTGTTAAAATTTTGTCCGCCATATTGGATCTGCCATTTTGAATTTCGGGAAACTGACATCGTATTCGTAATCAGCGACCTCGAAAACCCCCCAGTATAGATTTTCACGAATTTGTTTCAAATTGTTAAAATTTCGTCCGCCATATTGGATCCGCCATTTTGAATTTCGAAAAACTGACATCGGATTCGGAATCAGCGACCCCGAAAACTATGTGTACCGTACGCTTTGAAATAATTAGTGTATTCCTTTAAATGTGGGTCTCAAAGGGTTAACTAAGAGGGCGACCCCTCTGTACCAGTGACGACCTCGAAAGGGCCTATTATAAATTGAAGAATTCTCGAAGGAGGGCGACCACCAGCTTCAATTTCGGCCGCCTGGAGGATTTACAATACTGGGTTTCTGCTGAATATCACCTGGCGTTCTTTTCTGCGACTCGACTACCCGAACGAATAACTCCAATTCAACCGAACACGACTTCCCGGTGGAGTCAACGGAAAACTCGGTCGCCCGGCACGGAATTCCACACGGAACTCGACACGGAATTCGTTCACGAAAAACGCGCTAACGATGTTATCCGGTTGGCTGCGGCAAGCGATCTGCCTGGTTACCAAAAAACCCAAAACTTGCCAACGACCTCAACTGTCTTTTTTCGTTTTCGAGCTATGCAACCGAAATCAATATTTCTTGATAATAGCAGATTTCGCCATTACCGTCAATATTTCATAGCACGGCTGCGGCCGATTTACGCAAGATACCCCATTCGGTGTGCAATAGTGCAGTGAAAACGCAGAAAACCCGCACTCAGTATCAATACAAATATTTACAAAGGTTACTCTTCGTGTCGGCCACATGTTGTCAGCAACAAATATAAAAATGTTTTCTTTACTTGGGAGTAAAGTTTTGTGAAGCATGTTCGCAATTGCAGTGAAAGAGCTTAAATGAAAATGAAAACACTACTTAGTGAGTATGATTTACAAAATATGTGTATACGAACATTTTTTTGTAAATTCTATTATGCATTTTAACCGTATTCTAAAAAAATTATGTTGTACTTTTATTAAAGGTTTTTTTCTGAACATGGCCCAGATCAAAGTGCCGAAAAAGACATGTTGATTATTTTATCTCGTTTCCAACACCAGCAATCAATGTAAATGGACCGTGAACCCAAGGAATTGATTTTTAACATTATATATAATAATGAAGTTGTTCAAAATGATTTATTCAGTTGCACGTTATTAATATTTTTTTTAATGTTTAATTCGATCCATCATTGATTCACGTCTTTCATCTAAAGCTGTGAATATAATTGTGCCTACTTAATATTTAAGCCATTACTGACCTATGGTTCCGCATATTTTTCCTGTATTATGCAGTAAATAAGTTATCGATGGGTTGTCGTTTAATTCATTTTGGTCAATTAATGCTTGGCTCGATTCCGAATTCACAAATGTCGACGTAGGGAGGAAGGAATGGTAGGGGAAACGGCAGTAATGGATGCACCGTAAGGGGTGGGGATAAAGAGAAACATGGTCTGCAGAGCTAGCAGTAAGCCGGCATGTAGTCAGCCACAGTACTGCATTGTATTTCGTAGTGACATCGTTGTGCAGCAGTTGTTCCTTCTGGCTACAGAATACGTCAGTTCGCTGTCATCGTTTATCATCGGTGTGACTATAGTAAACAGTTCCAGGGGCAGCATCGTTATTGCAGTTTATTAAAATCATCAGGATTGCAACAATCGTAGTGATTACGAGATTATCCGGACAGTGTTCGAAAGTGCCTTCTTGTGTATTTATATTGACATTGCAGTGCCATCATGGAAAGAGAGTCTGCAAAATCGAGAAAACGTCCATCGCGGGCACTTTCTGTGTTTGAAAAAATTGCAGCTATTGAGCGCGTTCATCAAGGTGAAAGCAAGGCGGCCGTGGAACGAGACATCGGAGTTGCTGAATCCACTTTCCGCGGTTGGGTCAAAATGGAACACAAATATAGAGCTATGATATGCAAATTACGATACTCCGTTAACGAGGACCATCCTCCTGGTATGTCATCAGGCCTTAACCTAACGAAGAGGATAGTTGGAAAATCAAACCTGTCTAGTGAAGATGAAGGGGAAAGTGTAAACAAAAGTGAAATGGTACCTACACCCTGTTATTCCAGAAATTACAAAAAAATTGAAATGAATCTGCATTTCAATGATGCCGTATGCACTTTTCTGGCAAGCATGAGTGCGGAGAATTTTGCTCTGCTGCTCCATGAGCTTAATGTTCCGTTCTCTTCAGATTCTGGATACAGTCTCAATACCGAAAAAATGAATGAATTGCTATTACGATTGTATCACCTACAACAGTTGGTGTCGGCTCATGGTACTCCATGTAATCAAGTTAATCCTAACGATTCTGGAATTTTGCAGTATTATATGAACTTATTCCAGCAAAATCCGATTCGGGTGACTCCAAACCACCACAGAACACCCGAGAACTAGTCGACAGCGTAGCATGTCAAAATAACGACGATATTTCTAAAGGCAAATTGCATCTCGCAAACAATAACGAGATAATAGGAGATTTCGAAACGGCCGTTATCCCTGGGGAAAAATTGTTAAAATGTCTGAAAAATTGCAGGGATCCGACAGTTTTCCGAAAGCAGATCTTGCAGCTCAATGATTAAATACATGAATTGGCGCCCCGCAGAATGCCGAGCAGCAGTGTTCAACGAAGCAGGAAATAATTATGGTGCTTTGATCGAAAGACTCATTTTCTTATAATCAATGTATATAGATATATAAATTTCGTACATTTGTGTGCATTGACAATATTAAAAATAAAGAATATTGTATATTATATAGTAGTCATTATTAATACTGTATCTAATCATTTACCTATGCTTTCTAATTCTAATGAGACCTAATTATCTACTCATAGCACATGAACCTTACAACAAGGTTACAACAACCTTAAATTGCGCGGTCGTAATATTAGCTGGAAGTTAAATAAACTTCAAATAACCTTACGCGCACCTCACATAACATGACAACAATCGCCCAAATCCCTCCCAGGGCCATTGTAGGATAATGTTAATTTGAGGTTTTGTGACATTACTTTAAAAACAGCAAAGTTATTAATTGAAAATTAACGGAAGATTTTTTAGAAAATGTGTAAAAGCTAAAATAAAGGAACTCCTTTATTTTACACAATTGAAGATGATCTTTATGATAATCCTCGCTATCATCAAGTTGTCTCACTTAGCACCTTATCTATAAATAAAATATTACTAATAAAAATAGAAATCATTGTACTACGCTTCTATTCCTCCTGATCAAACATGTAGTACTCCTGACGGATGCCACTTTGGTCACAATTTTAAAGTATTTTATTTAAACAAGGGCGCGTACTCATTTCCAAATGCATCCCGTCATAGCAACGGTAAACAACACACTTCATTCTTTTGCTTTGTGTCATCGAATCACATAAGTAATTTTACAAATAAATTATTCTTTTCAATTGCCGTGATGGATAATCGAAAAAGAAGGGCCAATGAGAAGTTTGATTATTATATCAAGAAACTGCAGAAATATCGAAATTGAGGTACAATAAAATTTGTCCCACTTTGCTACACAGCTTGTTGGTTTTATCGACATTTCTATGAAGGGGACGATAATTATTATTCTCCTGCACGAGATATTACTCCGTTCTTTTAAGTTATTACTAAAATATTAAATATACATTGTCCTTTCAATGAAAATTAAAGGTTCAACCTAATCTAACCTTACTTCACGATTCGTTATTACGAGGATATCAATGAGTTATTGCTTTTGCGAAATAGTGTATGAAGTAGGATTGAGTAACTGCTTCACAGTATTCAAATATTATGAATCAGAAGTATTCTTGTAAATAACAAGTAAATCAGAATTATTCTTGAAAATGGGGTAAAGATTGATCCAATCACTATGATAAAAGTAAAATTAATCAAATTTGATCTAAATTGTTCATCGAAATATTTAAAGTTCTTTAAAAATTACTATAAAATGTAATATCATCAAAGTGATAAATTTTATCAAAATTGATCAAGGTAAGTCTGAAATACTCGAAAAACGGGAATTCGATTAAATAAACATGATAAAAGTTAAATTCCGTGCAGGACGGAAACGGTTTAGGATTTTCCATTTATAGTTGTGACCCTACTGAAAGAAAACAATAAATCATTGTTTCTAATCCTTCGTCGATCTAGCTTCTTGCAGGAAATAAAAGCCGACATATCCCATCCTCGTAGTATTTTACGACACCGGCTTGAAAAGGATGTCGCATACCGTCTGTTGGCAGTGAGGCAGTTAATGGCATCCAGACTTGTTTACATATGTATTTTAGACATTGCTTTGTTCTTCAATCTGAAACAAGCCTGGCGTACTTAACGGTTTTCTCCATAGCTGACAGGAGTTTCAAGAAGGTACGCCGTCGAATTATGCTGGCGTCGTCGGAAATACAGATATCTAGTATATAGTAGGACAATTTTACATTTTGTGATGACGACTATTACTGTACCTTGAAAATAGTCGAATTTAGTTTATAACGTCAAAATTGATCAGATTTTGTTGAAGGATCCTTGAACGAGATTGGTGCGAATTTAACTACACCGCAATGCATAATTTTATTTTCATAACTTACAACTTTATTACAAAGTAACATACTATGTACGACATTACATGAATGTTACTTAAGAATATTCCAAAGTTCTTACGGTGCTAATATTAATTCTAAACCCAATGCTATAATATAATTTATAAATTATATATAAATTAACTTTAGACTAGAGCGGTCACTGATTTTTTTAAGGAAATTTAGTTCTCAACAAAAAAGGTTCAGTGGGTTTTTAGGGTAGCTTGCACTGTATTCGATAAGAAAGCCTTCGATATGAAAACCACGACGCGATGGAGTCCATTCGTATAATTCATAGATGATATAATTTTTACAATCAAAATTTGGTGCGCAAAATGTAAAGAAAATTTATTATTTTTCCGATAGAGCAAGGACAACAATACAAAAATCGATTAAAATTTAATTTTCACGAACCCCACTTTATGTGCTCGTTACGACAGTGGCAATTCAAATTGAAAATAACTGATATTACACAAATGCCTTTAACTCGCCGATAAATTGTCCTTAACTAGGTGATTCATGATTATTACGAATTGTCAACCCCATAAATGCAGTACTATATCTTCTTGTTGTTTTGAATGGCGACATTACTTCTTGTGTCTTTTTTTTCAGACAGTTAGGAACAAGAGCACATGTTTCATCAAAAGTTACTATCGTAAGTTTTTACTAAAAATCACACTTTATTAATAGTTTATTCATCACAAAAATTTTTTCTCAAATTTATTAATTTCACATTTTGAAACAATTATAATTTAATAGATTTTAAAAAAAAATATATTTAATAAAGTAAATTCAAGGACAGGTTATTAATATTGTATCGAAAGTCGAGGGAAAATTGGGGATGTGTCACAGAACATTTTCACGTTTTCTGTATCAAAACTTTTTTATTATTAATTCACTCACGATGAGATAAACCGACCGTGGCGAAATCTGTTCGATTCTCGCCCGACGCGACTGAGTGAGTTGGACGACGATTCCAAAATGTCGAAAGGAAACAAATCAAAAACAGATCGTTTAAACGAAGAATGCGAATTCTGCGGACTCAGTTAACTAAGAGGGCGACCCCTCTGTACCAGTGGCGACCTCGAAAGGGCCTATTATAAATTGAAGAATTCTCGAAGGAGGGCGACCACCAGCTTCAATTTCGGCCGCCTGGAGGATTTACAATACTGGGTTTCTGCTGAATATCACCTGGCGTTCTTTTCTGCGACTCGACTACCCGAACGAATAACTCCAATTCAACCGAACACGACTTCCCGGTGGAGTCGACGGAAAACTCGGTCGCCCGGCACGGAATTCCACACGGAACTCGACACGGAATTCGTTCACGAAAAACGCGCTAACGATGTTATCCGGTTGGCTGCGGCAAGCGATCTGCCTGGTTACCAAAAAACCCAAAACTTGCCAACGACCTCAACTGTCTTTTTTTGTTTTCGAGCTATGCAACCGAAATCAATATTTCTTGATAATAGCAGATTTCGCCATTACCGTCATTATTTCATAGCACGGCTGCGGCCGATTTACGCAAGATACCCCATTCGGTGTGCAATAGTGCAGTGAAAACGCAGAAAACCCGCACTCAGTATCAATACAAATATTTACAAAGGTTACTCTTCGTGTCGGCCACATGTTGTCAGCAACAAATATAAAAATGTTTTCTTTACTTGGGAGTAAAGTTTTGTGAAGCATGTTCGCAATTGCAGTGAAAGAGCTTAAATGAAAATGAAAACACTACTTAGTGAGTATGATTTACAAAATATGTGTATACGAACATTTTTTTGTAAATTCTATTATGCATTTTAACCGTATTCTAAAAAAATTATGTTGTACTTTTATTAAAGGTTTTTTTCTGAACATGGCCCAGATCAAAGTGCCGAAAAAGACATGTTGATTATTTTATCTCGTTTCCAACACCAGCAATCAATGTAAATGGACCGTGAACCCAAGGAATTGATTTTTAACATTATATATAATAATGAAGTTGTTCAAAATGATTTATTCAGTTGCACGTTATTAATATTTTTTTTAATGTTTAATTCGATCCATCTTTGATTCCCTTCTTTCATCTAAAGCTTTGAATATAATTGTGCCTACTTAATATTTAAGCCATTACTGACCTATGGTTCCGCATATTTTTCCTGTATTATGCAGTAAATAAGTTATCGTTGGGTTGTCGTTTAATTCATTTTGGTCAATTAATGCTTGGCTCGATTCCGAATTCACAAATGTCGACGTAGGGAGGAAGGAATGGTAGGGGAAACGGCAGTAATGGATGCACCGTAAGGGGTGGGGATAAAGAGAAACATGGTCTGCAGAGCTAGCAGTAAGCCGGCATGTAGTCAGCCACAGTACTGCATTGTATTTCGTAGTGACATCGTTGTCCAGCAGTTGTTCCTGCTGGCTACAGAATACGTCAGTTCGCTGTCATCGTTTATCATCGGTGTGACTATAGTAAACAGTTCCAGGGGCAGCATCGTTATTGCAGTTTATTAAAATCATTAGGATTGCAACAATCGTAGTGATTACGAGATTATCCGGACAGTGTTCGAAAGTGCCTTCTTGTGTATTTATATTGACATTGCAGTGCCATCATGGAAAGAGAGTCTGCAAAATCAAGAAAACGTCCATCGCGGGCACTTTCTGTGTTTGAAAAAATTGCAGCTATTGAGCGCGTTCATCAAGGTGAAAGCAAGGCGGCCGTGGCACGAGACATCAGAGTTGCTGAATCCACTTTCCGCGGTTGGGTCAAAATGGAACACAAATATAGAGCTATGATACGCAAATTACGATACTCCGTTAACGAGGACCATCCTCCTGGTATGTCATCAGGCCTTAACCTAACGAAGAGGATAGTTGGAAAATCAAACCTGTCTAGTGAAGATGAAGAGGAAAGTGTAAACAAAAGTGAAATTGTGCCTACACCCTGTTATTCCAGAAATTACAAAAAAATTGAAATGACTCTGCATTTCAATGATGCCGTATGCACTTTTCTGGCAAGCATGAGTGCGGAGAATTTTGCTCTGCTGCTCCATGAGCTTCATGTTCCGTTCTCTTCAGATTCTGGATACAGTCTCAATACCGAAAAAATGAATGAATTGCTATTACGATTGTATCACCTACAACAGTTGGTGTCGGCTCATGGTACTCCATTTAATCAAGTTAATCCTAACGATTCTGGAATTTTGCAGAATCCTTTGCAGAAAAATTGCAGCGATCCGACAGTTTTCCGAAAGCAGATCTTGCAGCTCAATGATCAAATACATGAATTGGCGTCCCGCAGAATGCCGAGCAGCAGTGTTCAACGAAGCAGGAAATAATTATGGTGCTTTGATCGAAAGACTCATTTTCTTATAATCAATGTATATAGATATATAAATTTCGTACATTTGTGTGCATTGACAATATTAAAAATAAAGTAAATTCGTAATAATCATGAATCACCTAGTTAAGGACAATTTATCGGCGAGTTAAAGGCATTTGTGTAATATCAGTTATTTTCAATTTGAATTGCCACTGTCGTAACGAGCACATAAAGTGGGGTTCGTGAAAATTAAATTTTAATCGATTTTTGTATTGTGGTCCTTGCTCTATCGGAAAAATAATAAATTTTCTTTACATTTTGCGCACCAAATTTTGATTGTAAAAATTATATCATCTATGAATTATACGAATGGACTCCATCGCGTCGTGGTTTTCATATCGAAGGCTTTCTTATCGAATACAGTGCAAGCTACCCTAAAAACCCACTGAACCTTTTTTGTTGAGAACTAAATTTCCTTAAAAAAATCAGTGACCGCTCTAGTCTAAAGTTAATTTATATATAATTTATAAATTATATTATAGCATTGGGTTTAGAATTAATATTAGCATCGTAAGAACTTTGGAATATTCTTAAGTAACATTCATGTAATGTCGTACATAGTATGTTACTTTGTAATAAAGTTGTAAGTTATGAAAATAAAATTATGCATTGCGGTGTAGTTAAATTCGCACCAATCTCGTTCAAGGATCCTTCAACAAAATCTGATCAATTTTGACATTATAAACTAAATTCGACTATTTTCAAGGTACAGTAATAGTCGTCATCACAAAATGTAAAATTGTCCTACTATAAACTAGATATCTGTATTTCCGACGACGCCAGCATAATTCGACGGCGTACCTTCTTGAAACTCCTGTCAGCTATGGAGAAAACCGTTAAGTACGCCAGGCTTGTTTCAGATTGAAGAACAAAGCAATGTCTAAAATACATATGTAAACAAGTCTGGATGCCATTAACTGCCTCACTGCCAACAGACAGTATGCGACATCCTTTTCAAGCCGGTGTCGTAAAATACTACGAGGATGGGATATGTCGGCTTTTGTTTCCTGCAAGAAGCTAGATCGACGAAGGATTAGAAACAATGATTTATTGTTTTCTTTCAGTAGGGTCACAACTATAAATGGAAAATCCTAAACCGTTTCCGTCCTGCACGGAATTTAACTTTTATCATGTTTATTTAATCGAATTCCCGTTTTTCGAGTATTTCAGACTTACCTTGATCAATTTTGATAAAATTTATCACTTTGATGATATTACATTTTATAGCAATTTTTAAAGAACTTTAAATATTTCCATGAACAATTTACATCAAATTTGATTAATTTTACTTTTATCATAGTGATTGGATCAATCTTTACCCCATTTTCAAGAATAATTCTGATTTACTTGTTATTTACAAGAATACTTCTGATTCATAATATTTGAATACTGTGAAGCAGTTACTCAATCCTGTATCCAGAATCTGAAGAGAACGGAACATGAAGCTCATGGAGCAGCAGAGCAAAATTCTCCGCACTCATGCTTGCCAGAAAAGTGCATACGGCATCATTGAAATGCAGAGTCATTTCAATTTTTTTGTAATTTCTGGAATAACAGGGTGTAGGCACCATTTCACTTTTGTTTACACTTTTCCCTTCATCTTCACTAGACAGGTTTGATTTTCCAACTATCCTCTTCGTTAGGTTAAGGCCTGATGACATACCAGGAGGATGGTCCTCGTTAACGGAGTATCGTAATTTGCGTATCATAGCTCTATATTTGTGTTCCATTTTGACCCAACCGCGGAAAGTGGATTCAGCAACTCTGATATCTCGTGCCACGGCCGCCTTGCTTTCACCTTGATGAACGCGCTCAATAGCTGCAATTTTTTCAAACACAGAAAGTGCCCGCGATGGACGTTTTCTCGATTTTGCAGACTCTCTTTCCATGATGGCACTGCAATGTCAATATAAATACACAAGAAGGCACTTTCGAACACTGTCCGGATAATCTCGTAATCACTACGATTGTTGCAATCCTGATGATTTTAATAAACTGCAATAACGATGCTGCCCCTGGAACTGTTTACTATAGTCACACCGATGATAAACGATGACAGCGAACTGACGTATTCTGTAGCCAGCAGCAACAACTGCTGCACAACGATGTCACTACGAAATACAATGCAGTACTGTGGCTGACTACATGCCGGCTTACTGCTAGCTCTGCAGACCATGTTTCTCTTTATCCCCACCCCTTACGGTGCATCCATTACTGCCGTTTCCCCTACCATTCCTTCCTCCCTACGTCGACATTTGTGAATTCGGAATCGAGCCAAGCATTAATTGACCAAAATGAATTAAACGACAACCCAACGATAACTTATTTACTGCATAATACAGGAAAAATATGCGGAACCATAGGTCAGTAATGGCTTAAATATTAAGTAGGCACAATTATATTCACAGCTTTAGATGAAAGAAGTGAATCAAAGATGGATCGAATTAAACATTAAAAAAAATATTAATAACGTGCAACTGAATAAATCATTTTGAACAACTTCATTATTATATATAATGTTAAAAATCAAATCCTTGGGTTCACGGTCCATTTACATTGATTGCTGGTGTTGGAAACGAGATAAAATAATCAACATGTCTTTTTCGGCACTTTGATCTGGGCCATGTTCAGAAAAAAACCTTTAATAAAAGTACAACATAATTTTTTTAGAATACGGTTAAAATGCATAATAGAATTTACAAAAAAATGTTCGTATACACATATTTTGTAAATCATACTCACTAAGTAGTGTTTTCATTTTCATTTAAGCTCTTTCACTGCAATTGCGAACATGCTTCACAAAACTTTACTCCCAAGTAAAGAAAACATTTTTATATTTGTTGCTGACAACATGTGGCCGACACGAAGAGTAACCTTTGTAAATATTTGTATTGATACTGAGTGCGGGTTTTCTGCGTTTTCACTGCACTATTGCACACCGAATGGGGTATCTTGCGTAAATCGGCCGCAGCCGTGCTATGAAATAATGACGGTAATGGCGAAATCTGCTATTATCAAGAAATATTGATTTCGGTTGCATAGCTCGAAAACGAAAAAAGACAGTTGAGGTCGTTGGCAAGTTTTGGGTTTTTTGGTAACCAGGCAGATCGCTTGCCGCAGCCAACCGGATAACATCGTTAGCGCGTTTTTCGTGAACGAATTCCGTGTCGAGTTCCGTGTGGAATTCCGTGCCGGGCGACCGAGTTTTCCGTCGACTCCACCTCCGAAGTCGTGTTCGGTTGAATTGGAGTTATTCGTTCGGGTAGTCGAGTCGCAGAAAAGAACGCCAGGTGATATTCAGCAGAAACCCAGTATTGTAAATCCTCCAGGCGGCCGAAATTGAAGCTGGTGGTCGCCCTCCTTCGAGAATTCTTCAATTTATAATAGGCCCTTTCGAGGTCGCCACTGGTACAGAGGGGTCGCCCTCTTAGTTAACTGAGTCCGCAGAATTCGCATCCTTCGTTTAAACGATCTGTTTTTGATTTGTTTCCTTTCGACATTTTGGCATCGTCGTCCAACTCACTCCGTCGCGTCGGGCGAGAATCGAACAGATTTCGCCACGGTCGGTTTATCTCATCGTGAGTGAATTAATAATAAAAAAGTTTTGATACAGAAAACGTGAAAATGTTCTGTGACACATCCCCAATTTTCCCTCGACTTTCGATACAATATTAATAACCTGTCCTTGAAATTACTTTATTAAATATATTTTTTAAAAAATCTATTAACTTATAATTGTTTCAAAATGTGAAATTAATAAATTTGAGAAAAAATTTTTGTGATGAATAAACTATTAATAAAGTGTGATTTTTAGTAAAAACTTACGATAGTAACTTTTGATGAAACATGTGCTCTTGTTCCTAACTGTCTGAAAAAAAAGACACAAGAAGTAATGTCGCCATTCAAAACAACAAGAAGATATAGTACTGCATTTATGGGGTTGACAATTCGTAATAATCATGAATCACCTAGTTAAGGACAATTTATCGGCGAGTTAAAGGCATTTGTGTAATATCAGTTATTTTCAATTTGAATTGCCACTGTCGTAACGAGCACATAAAGTGGGGTTCGTGAAAATTAAATTTTAATCGATTTTTGTATTGTTGTCCTTGCTCTATCGGAAAAATAATAAATTTTCTTTACATTTTGCGCACCAAATTTTGATTGTAAAAATTATATCATCTATGAATTATACGAATGGACTCCATCGCGTCGTGGTTTTCATATCGACGGCTTTCTTATCGAATACAGTGCAAGTTACCCTAAAAACCCACTGAACCTTTTTTGTTGAGAACTAAATTTCCTTAAAAAAATCAGTGACCGCTCTAGTCTAAAGTTAATTTATATATAATTTATAAATTATATTATAGCATTGGGTTTAGAATTAATATTAGCACCGTAAGAACTTTGGAATATTCTTATGTAACATTCATGTAATGTCGTACATAGTATGTTACTTTGTAATAAAGTTGTAAGTTATGAAAATAAAATTATGCATTGCGGTGTAGTTAAATTCGCACCAATCTCGTTCAAGGATCCTTCAACAAAATCTGATCAATTTTGACATTATAAACTAAATTCGACTATTTTCAAGGTACAGTAATAGTCGTCATCACAAAATGTAAAATTGTCCTACTATATACTAGATATCTGTATTTCCGACGACGCCAGCATAATTCGACGGCGTACCTTCTTGAAACTCCTGTCAGCTATGGAGAAAACCGTTAAGTACGCCAGGCTTGTTTCAGATTGAAGAACAAAGCAATGTCTAAAATACATATGTAAACAAGTCTGGATGCCATTAACTGCCTCACTGCCAACAGACGGTATGCGACATCCTTTTCAAGCCGGTGTCGTAAAATACTACGAGGATGGGATATGTCGGCTTTTATTTCCTGCAAGAAGCTAGATCGACGAAGGATTAGAAACAATGATTTATTGTTTTCTTTCAGTAGGGTCACAACTATAAATGGAAAATCCTAAACCGTTTCCGTCCTGCACGGAATTTAACTTTTATCATGTTTATTTAATCGAATTCCCGTTTTTCGAGTATTTCAGACTTACCTTGATCAATTTTGATAAAATTTATCACTTTGATGATATTACATTTTATAGCAATTTTTAAAGAACTTTAAATATTTCGATGAACAATTTAGATCAAATTTGATTAATTTTACTTTTATCATAGTGATTGGATCAATCTTTACCCCATTTTCAAGAATAATTCTGATTTACTTGTTATTTACAAGAATACTTCTGATTCATAATATTTGAATACTGTGAAGCAGTTACTCAATCCTACTTCATACACTATTTCGCAAAAGCAATAACTCATTGATATCCTCCTAATAACGAATCGTGAACTAAGGTTAGATTAGGTTGAACCTTTAATTTTCATTGAAAGGACAATGTATATTTAATATTTTAGTAATAACTTAAAAGAACGGAGTAATATCTCGTGCAGGAAAATAATAATTATCGTCCCAATCATAGAAATGTCGATAAAACCAACAAGCTGTGTAGCAAAGTGGGACAAATTTTATTGTACCTCAATTTCGATATTTCTGCAGTTTCTTGATATAATAATCAAACTTTTCATTGGCCCTTCTTTTTCGATTATCCATCACGGCAATTGAAAAGAATAATTTATTTGTAAAATTACTTATGTGATTCGATGACACAAAGCAAAAGAATGAAGTTTGTTGTTTACCGTTGCTATGACGGGATGCATTTGGAAATGAGTACGCGCCCTTGTTTAAATAAAATACTTTAAAATTGTGACCAAAGTGGCATCCGTCAGGAGTACTACATGTTTGATCAGGAGGAATAGGAGCGTAGTACAATGATTTCTATTTTTATTAGTAATATTTTATTTATAGATAAGGTGCTAAGTGAGACAACTTGATGATAGCGAGGATTATCATAAAGATCATCTTCAATTGTGTAAAATAAAGGAGTTCCTTTATTTTAGCTTTTACACATTTTCTAAAAAATCTTCCGTTAATTTTCAATTAATAACTTTGCTGTTTTTAAAGTAATGTCACAAAACCTCAAATTAACATTATCCTACAATGGCCCTGGGAGGGATTTGGGCGATAGTTGTCATGTTAGGTGAGGTGCGCGTAAGGTTATTTGAAATTTATTTAACGTCCAGCTAATATTACGACCGCGCAATTTAAGGTTGTTGTAACCTTGTTGTAAGGTTCATGTGCTATGAGTAGATAATTAGGTCTCATTAGAATTAGAAAGCATAGGTAAATGATTAGATACAGTATTAATAATGACTACTATATAATATACAATATTCTTTATTTTTAATATTGTCAATGCACACAAATGTACGAAATTTATATATCTATATACATTGATTATAAGAAAATGAGTCTTTCGATCAAAGCACCATAATTATTTCCTGCTTCGTTGAACACTGCTGCTCGGCATTCTGCGGGGCGCCAATTCATGTATTTAATCATTGAGCTGCAAGATCTGCTTTCGGAAAACTGTCGGATCCCTGCAATTTTTCAGACATTTTAACAATTTTTCCCCAGGGATAACGGCCGTTTCGAAATCTCCTATTATCTCGTTATTGTTTGCGAGATGCAATTTGCCTTTAGAAATATCGTCATTATTTTGACATGCTACGCTGTCGACTAGTTCTCGGGTGTTCTGTGGTGGTTTGGAGTCACCCGAATCGGATTTTGCTGGAATAAGTTCATATAATACTGCAAAATTCCAGAATCGTTAGGATTAACTTGATTAAATGGAGTACCATGAGCCGACACCAACTGTTGTAGGTGATACAATCGTAATAGCAATTCATTCATTTTTTCGGTATTGAGACTGTATCCAGAATCTGAAGAGAACGGAACATGAAGCTCATGGAGCAGCAGAGCAAAATTCTCCGCACTCATGCTTGCCAGAAAAGTGCATACGGCATCATTGAAATGCAGAGTCATTTCAATTTTTTTGTAATTTCTGGAATAACAGGGTGTAGGCACCATTTCACTTTTGTTTACACTTTCCCCTTCATCTTCACTAGACAGGTTTGATTTTCCAACTATCCTCTTCGTTAGGTTAAGGCCTGATGATATACCAGGAGGATGGTCCTCGTTAACGGAGTATCGTAATTTGCGTATCATAGCTCTATATTTGTGTTCCATTTTGACCCAACCGCGGAAAGTGGATTCAGCAATTCTGATGTCTCGTGCCACGGCCGCCTTGCTTTCACCTTGATGAACGCGCTCAATAGCTGCAATTTTTTCAAACACAGAAAGTGCCCGCGATGGACGTTTTCTCGATTTTGCAGACTCTCTTTCCATGATGGCACTGCAATGTCAATATAAATACACAAGAAGGCACTTTCGAACACTGTCCGGATAATCTCGTAATCACTACGATTGTTGCAATCCTGATGATTTTAATAAACTGCAATAACGATGCTGCCCCTGGAACTGTTTACTATAGTCACACCGATGATAAACGATGACAGCGAACTGACGTATTCTGTAGCCAGAAGGAACAACTGCTGCACAACGATGTCACTACGAAATACAATGCAGTACTGTGGCTGACTACATGCCGGCTTACTGCTAGCTCTGCAGACCATGTTTCTCTTTATCCCCACCCCTTACGGTGCATCCATTACTGCCGTTTCCCCTACCATTCCTTCCTCCCTACGTCGACATTTGTGAATTCGGAATCGAGCCAAGCATTAATTGACCAAAATGAATTAAACGACAACCCAACGATAACTTATTTACTGCATAATACAGGAAAAATATGCGGAACCATAGGTCAGTAATGGCTTAAATATTAAGTAGGCACAATTATATTCAAAGCTTTAGATGAAAGAAGGGAATCAAAGATGGATCGAATTAAACATTAAAAAAAATATTAATAACGTGCAACTGAATAAATCATTTTGAACAACTTCATTATTATATATAATGTTAAAAATCAATTCCTTGGGTTCACGGTCCATTTACATTGATTGCTGGTGTTGGAAACGAGATAAAATAATCAACATGTCTTTTTCGGCACTTTGATCTGGGCCATGTTCAGAAAAAAACCTTTAATAAAAGTACAACATAATTTTTTTAGAATACGGTTAAAATGCATAATAGAATTTATAAAAAAATGTTCGTATACACATATTTTGTAAATCATACTCACTAAGTAGTGTTTTCATTTTCATTTAAGCTCTTTCACTGCAATTGCGAACATGCTTCACAAAACTTTACTCCCAAGTAAAGAAAACATTTTTATATTTGTTGCTGACAACATGTGGCCGACACGAAGAGTAACCTTTGTAAATATTTGTATTCATACTGAGTGCGGGTTTTCTGCGTTTTCACTGCACTATTGCACACCGAATGGGGTATCTTGCGTAAATCGGCCGCAGCCGTGCTATGAAATAATGACGGTAATGGCGAAATCTGCTATTATCAAGAAATATTGATTTCGGTTGCATAGCTCGAAAACGAAAAAAGACAGTTGAGGTCGTTGGCAAGTTTTGGGTTTTTTGGTAACCAGGCAGATCGCTTGCCGCAGCCAACCGGATAACATCGTTAGCGCGTTTTTCGTGAACGAATTCCGTGTCGAGTTCCGTGTGGAATTCCGTGCCGGGCGACCGAGTTTTCCGTCGACTCCACCGGGAAGTCGTGTTCGGTTGAATTGGAGTTATTCGTTCGGGTAGTCGAGTCGCAGAAAAGAACGCCAGGTGATATTCAGCAGAAACCCAGTATTGTAAATCCTCCAGGCGGCCGAAATTGAAGCTGGTGGTCGCCCTCCTTCGAGAATTCTTCAATTTATAATAGGCCCTTTCGAGGTCGCCACTGGTACAGAGGGGTCGCCCTCTTAGTTAACTGAGTCCGCAGAATTCGCATCCTTCGTTTAAACGATCTGTTTTTTATTTGTTTCCTTTCGACAGTTTGGCATCGTCGTCCAACTCACTCCGTCGCGTCGGGCGAGAACCGAACAGATTTCGCCACGGTCGGTTTATCTCATCGTGAGTGAATTAATAATAAAAAAGTTTTGATACAGAAAACGTGAAAATGTTCTGTGACACATCCCCAATTTTCCCTCGACTTTCGATACAATATTAATAACCTGTCCTTGAATTCACTTTATTAAATATATTTTTTAAAAATCTACGAAATTATAATTGTTTCAAAATGTGAAATTAATAAATTTGAGAAAAAAAGTTTTGTGATGAATAAACTATTAATAAAGTGTGATTTTTAGTAAAAACTTACGATAGTAACTTTTGATGAAACATGTGCTCTTGTTCCTAACTGTCTGAAAAAAAAAGACACAAGAAGTAATGTCGCCATTCAAAACAACAAGAAGATATAGTACTGCATTTATGGGGTTGACAATTCGTAATAATCATGAATCACCTAGTTAAGGACAATTTATCGGCGAGTTAAAGGCATTTGTGTAATATCAGTTATTTTCAATTTGAATTGCCACTGTCGTAACGAGCACATAAAGTGGGGTTCGTGAAAATTAAATTTTAATCGATTTTTGTATTGTTGTCCTTGCTCTATCGGAAAAATAATAAATTTTCTTTACATTTTGCGCACCAAATTTTGATTGTAAAAATTATATCATCTATGAATTATACGAATGGACTCCATCGCGTCGTGGTTTTCATATCGAAGGCTTTCTTATCGAATACAGTGCAAGCTACCCTAAAAACCCACTGAACCTTTTTTGTTGAGAACTAAATTTCCTTAAAAAAATCAGTGACCGCTCTAGTCTAAAGTTAATTTATATATAATTTATAAATTATATTATAGCATTGGGTTTAGAATTAATATTAGCACCGTAAGAACTTTGGAATATTCTTAAGTAACATTCATGTAATGTCGTACATAGTATGTTACTTTGTAATAAAGTTGTAAGTTATGAAAATAAAATTATGCATTGCGGTGTAGTTAAATTCGCACCAATCTCGTTCAAGGATCCTTCAACAAAATCTGATCAATTTTGACATTATAAACTAAATTCGACTATTTTCAAGGTACAGTAATAGTCGTCATCACAAAATGTAAAATTGTCCTACTATATACTAGATATCTGTATTTCCGACGACGCCAGCATAATTCGACGGCGTACCTTCTTGAAACTCCTGTCAGCTATGGAGAAAACCGTTAAGTACGCCAGGCTTGTTTCAGATTGAAGAACAAAGCAATGTCTAAAATACATATGTAAACAAGTCTGGATGCCATTAACTGCCTCACTGCCAACAGACGGTATGCGACATCCTTTTCAAGCCGGTGTCGTAAAATACTACGAGGATGGGATATGTCGGCTTTTATTTCCTGCAAGAAGCTAGATCGACGAAGGATTAGAAACAATGATTTATTGTTTTCTTTCAGTAGGGTCACAACTATAAATGGAAAATCCTAAACCGTTTCCGTCCTGCACGGAATTTAACTTTTATCATGTTTATTTAATCGAATTCCCGTTTTTCGAGTATTTCAGACTTACCTTGATCAATTTTGATAAAATTTATCACTTTGATGATATTACATTTTATAGTAATTTTTAAAGAACTTTAAATATTTCGATGAACAACTTAGATCAAATTTGATTAATTTTACTTTTATCATAGTGATTGGATCAATCTTTACCCCATTTTCAAGAATAATTCTGATTTACTTGTTATTTACAAGAATACTTCTGATTCATAATATTTGAATACTGTGAAGCAGTTACTCAATCCTACTTCATACACTATTTCGCCAAAGCAACAACTCATTGATATCCTCGTAATAACGAATCGTGAAGTAAGGTTAGATTAGGTTGAACCTTTAATTTTCATTGAAAGGACAATGTATATTTAATATTTTAGTAATAACTTAAAAGAACGGAGTAATATCTCGTGCAGGAGAATAATAATTATCGTCCCCTTCATAGAAATGTCGATAAAACCAACAAGCTGTGTAGCAAAGTGGGACAAATTTTATTGTACCTCAATTTCGATATTTCTGCAGTTTCTTGATATAATAATCAAACTTTTCATTGGCCCTTCTTTTTCGATTATCCATCACGGCAATTGAAAAGAATAATTTATTTGTAAAATTACTTATGTGATTCGATGACACAAAGCAAAAGAATGAAGTGTGTTGTTTACCGTTGCTATGACGGGATGCATTTGGAAATGAGTACGCGCCCTTGTTTAAATAAAATACTTTAAAATTGTGACCAAAGTGGCATCCGTCAGGAGTACTACATGTTTGATCAGGAGGAATAGGAGCGTAGTACAATGATTTCTATTTTTATTAGTAATATTTTATTTATAGATAAGGTGCTAAGTGAGACAACTTGATGATAGCGAGGATTATCATAAAGATCATCTTCAATTGTGTAAAATAAAGGAGTTCCTTTATTTTAGCTTTTACACATTTTCTAAAAAATCTTCCGTTAATTTTCAATTAATAACTTTGCTGTTTTTAAAGTAATGTCACAAAACCTCAAATTAACATTATCCTACAATGGCCCTGGGAGGGATTTGGGCGATTGTTGTCATGTTATGTGAGGTGCGCGTAAGGTTATTTGAAGTTTATTTAACGTCCAGCTAATATTACGACCGCGCAATTTAAGGTTGTTGTAACCTTGTTGTAAGGTTCATGTGCTATGAGTAGATAATTAGGTCTCATTAGAATTAGAAAGCGTAGGTAAATGATTAGATACAGTATTAATAATGACTACTATATAATATACAATATTCTTTATTTTTAATATTGTCAATGCACACAAATGTACGAAATTTATATATCTATATACATTGATTATAAGAAAATGAGTCTTTCGATCAAAGCACCATAATTATTTTCTGCTTCGTTGAACACTGCTGCTAGGCATTCTGCGGGACGCCAATTCATGTATTTGATCATTGAGCTGCAAGATCTGCTTTCGGAAAACTGTCGGATCGCTGCAATTTTTCAGACATTTTAACAATTTTTCCCCAGGGATAACGGCCGTTTCGAAATCTCCTATTATCTCGTTATTGTTTGCGAGATGCAATTTGCCTTTAGAAATATCGTCGTTATTTTGACATGCTACGCTGTCGACTAGTTCTCGGGTGTTCTGTGGTGGTTTGGAGTCACCCGAATCGACACAAGAAGTAATGTCGCCATTCAAAACAACAAGAAGATATAGTACTGCATTTATGGGGTTGACAATTCGTAATAATCATGAATCACCTAGTTAAGGACAATTTATCGGCGAGTTAAAGGCATTTGTGTAATATCAGTTATTTTCAATTTGAATTGCCACTGTCGTAACGAGCACATAAAGTGGGGTTCGTGAAAATTAAATTTTAATCGATTTTTGTATTGTTGTCCTTGCTCTATCGGAAAAATAATAAATTTTCTTTACATTTTGCGCACCAAATTTTGATTGTAAAAATTATATCATCTATGAATTATACGAATGGACTCCATCGCGTCGTGGTTTTCATATCGACGGCTTTCTTATCGAATACAGTGCAAGTTACCCTAAAAACCCACTGAACCTTTTTTGTTGAGAACTAAATTTCCTTAAAAAAATCAGTGACCGCTCTAGTCTAAAGTTAATTTATATATAATTTATAAATTATATTATAGCATTGGGTTTAGAATTAATATTAGCACCGTAAGAACTTTGGAATATTCTTAAGTAACATTCATGTAATGTCGTACATAGTATGTTACTTTGTAATAAAGTTGTAAGTTATGAAAATAAAATTATGCATTGCGGTGTAGTTAAATTCGCACCAATCTCGTTCAAGGATCCTTCAACAAAATCTGATCAATTTTGACATTATAAACTAAATTCGACTATTTTCAAGGTACAGTAATAGTCGTCATCACAAAATGTAAAATTGTCCTACTATATACTAGATATCTGTATTTCCGACGACGCCAGCATAATTCGACGGCGTACCTTCTTGAAACTCCTGTCAGCTATGGAGAAAACCGTTAAGTACGCCAGGCTTGTTTCAGATTGAAGAACAAAGCAATGTCTAAAATACATATGTAAACAAGTCTGGATGCCATTAACTGCCTCACTGCCAACAGACGGTATGCGACATCCTTTTCAAGCCGGTGTCGTAAAATACTACGAGGATGGGATATGTCGGCTTTTGTTTCCTGCAAGAAGCTAGATCGACGAAGGATTAGAAACAATGATTTATTGTTTTCTTTCAGTAGGGTCACAACTATAAATGGAAAATCCTAAACCGTTTCCGTCCTGCACGGAATTTAACTTTTATCATGTTTATTTAATCGAATTCCCGTTTTTCGAGTATTTCAGACTTACCTTGATCAATTTTGATAAAATTTATCACTTTGATGATATTACATTTTGTAGCAATTTTTAAAGAACTTTAAATATTTCCATGAACAATTTAGATCAAATTTGATTAATTTTACTTTTATCATAGTGATTGGATCAATCTTTAATTATTAAAATGGGGATTTTCAAGAATAATTCTGATTTACTTGTTATTTACAAGAATACTTCTGATTCATAATATTTGAATACTGTGAAGCAGTTACTCAATCCTACTTCATACACTATTTCGCAAAAGCAATAACTCATTGATATCCTCCTAATAACGAATCGTGAAGTAAGGTTAGATTAGGTTGAACCTTTAATTTTCATTGAAAGGACAATGTATATTTAATATTTTAGTAATAACTTAAAAGAACGGAGTAATATCTCGTGCAGGAGAATAATAATTATCGTCCCCTTCATAGAAATGTCGATAAAACCAACAAGCTGTGTAGCAAAGTGGGACAAATTTTATTGTACCTCAATTTCGATATTTCTGCAGTTTCTTGATATAATAATCAAACTTTTCATTGGCCCTTCTTTTTCGATTATCCATCACGGCAATTGAAAAGAATAATTTATTTGTAAAATTACTTATGTGATTTGATGACACAATGCAAAAGAATGAAGTTTGTTGTTTACCGTTGCTATGACGGGATGCATTTGGAAATGAGTACGCGCCCTTGTTTAAATAAAATACTTTAAAATTGTGATCAAAGTGGCATCCGTCAGGAGTACTACATGTTTGATCAGGAGGAATAGGAGCGTAGTACAATGATTTCTATTTTTATTAGTAATATTTTATTTATAGATAAGGTGCTAAGTGAGACAACTTGATGATAGCGAGGATTATCATAAAGATCATCTTCAATTGTGTAAAATAAAGGAGTTCCTTTATTTTAGCTTTTACACATTTTCTAAAAAATCTTCCGTTAATTTGCAATTAATAACTTTGCTGTTTTTAAAGTAATGTCACAAAACCTCAAATTAACATTATCCTACAATGGCCCTGGGAGGGATTTGGGCGATAGTTGTCATGTTATGTGAGGTGCGCGTAAGGTTATTTGAAGTTTATTTAACGTCCAGCTAATATTACGACCGCGCAATTTAAGGTTGTTGTAACCTTGTTGTAAGGTTCATGTGCTATGAGTAGATAATTAGGTCTCATTAGAATTAGAAAGCATAGGTAAATGATTAGATACAGTATTAATAATGACTACTATATAATATACAATATTCTTTATTTTTAATATTGTCAATGCACACAAATGTACGAAATTTATATATCTATATACATTGATTATAAGAAAATGAGTCTTTCGATCAAAGCACCATAATTATTTCCTGCTTCGTTGAACACTGCTGCTCGGCATTCTGCGGGACGCCAATTCATGTATTTGATCATTGAGCTGCAAGATCTGCTTTCGGAAAACTGTCGGATCGCTGCAATTTTTCAGACATTTTAACAATTTTTCCCCAGGGATAACGGCCGTTTCGAAATCTCCTATTATCTCGTTATTGTTTGCGAGATGCAATTTGCCTTTAGAAATATCGTCGTTATTTTGACATGCTACGCTGTCGACTAGTTCTCGGGTGTTCTGTGGTGGTTTGGAGTCACCCGAATCGGATTTTGCTGGAATAAGTTCATATAATACTGCAAAATTCCAGAATCGTTAGGATTAACTTGATTAAATGGAGTACCATGAGCCGACACCAACTGTTGTAGGTGATACAATCGTAATAGCAATTCATTCATTTTTTCGGTATTGAGACTGCATCCAGAATCTGAAGAGAACGGAACATTAAGCTCATGGAGCAGCAGAGCAAAATTCTCCGCACTCATGCTTGCCAGAAAAGTGCATACGGCATCATTGAAATGCAGAGTCATTTCAATTTTTTTGTAATTTCTGGAATAACAGGGTGTAGGCACCATTTCACTTTTGTTTACACTTTCCCCTTCATCTTCACTAGACAGGTTTTATTTTCCAACTATCCTCTTCGTTAGGTTAAGGCCTGATGACATACCAGGAGGATGGTCCTCGTTAACGGAGTATCGTAATTTGCATATCATAGCTCTATATTTGTGTTCCATTTTGACCCAACCGCGGAAAGTGGATTCAGCAACTCTGATGTCTCGTGCCACGGCCGCCTTGCTTTCACCTTGATGAACGCGCTCAATAGCTGCAATTTTTTCAAACACAGAAAGTGCCCGCGATGGACGTTTTCTCGATTTTGCAGACTCTCTTTCCATGATGGCACTGCAATGTCAATATAAATACACAAGAAGGCACTTTCGAACACTGTCCGGATAATCTCGTAATCACTACGATTGTTGCAATCCTGATGATTTTAATAAACTGCAATAACGATGCTGCCCCTGGAACTGTTTACTATAGTCACACCGATGATAAACGATGACAGCGAACTGACGTATTCTGTAGCCAGCAGGAACAACTGCTGCACAACGATGTCACTACGAAATACAATGCAGTACTGTGGCTGACTACATGCCGGCTTACTGCTAGCTCTGCAGACCATGTTTCTCTTTATCCCCACCCCTTACGGTGCATCCATTACTGCCGTTTCTCCTACCATTCCTTCCTCCCTACGTCGACATTTGTGAATTTGGAATCGAGCCAAGCATTAATTGACCAAAATGAATTAAACGACAACCCAAAGATAACTTATTTACTGCATAATACAGGAAGAATATGCGGAACCATAGGTCAGTAATGGCTTAAATATTAAGTAGGCACAATTATATTCACAGCTTTAGATGAAAGAAGTGAATCAAAGATGGATCGAATTAAACATTAAAAAAAATATTAATAACGTGCAACTGAATAAATCATTTTGAACAACTTCATTGTTACGTACGCGGCTGCGCCATCTTCTAATATCTTATGGCACCGCGCACGTAGATTATTATATTTTAATGTAATCTTAGTTGTTCCGGACAAACAACGATCTCCGTAAACTTCAGCCTTAGATACCGAGATGGGCTGTTGGAGGATTTCCGCTTACGGCACTCGGAACATCACGTGTATATATTTTCGGCGATAAACGCCTAATTAAATATTTAATCGATCTAGTTCGATGCACCGCTGTCTTTCGACAGCGACGCATCAAACGAATAGACGATATCTGAATACACATCCGGTCTCGAGACACGAGAGCTTTATCAGACTTCTTACGAAAGTCTTATCAGGCTCCCTTCGAGTCCAGCGGCCCATCACGAGCTACAGCCACGTACCTTCGGGAAATCTTATCGTTTTCCCGAGGTTACCTGGTCGATGAAATCCATAGGCCATTCAGTCAATTTCCATCCGTGACAAAGTCCACTAAAATCTCGGACTAAGACCGCGACTAAAACGGTTCCGCGCAACCTACCACCATCGACTCGAATGTATTCTTATGTACGACCCGCGTAACATAGTTTATATATGAATAAATAGTTCAAACGTTAACTACAGTGTATCTCCTTATTGTTACTACAAGTCCTTTTCAGGACTGGTACGTAACATAAATTGGTGGCAGCGGTGAAGCTTCGCGCGCGATTTTTTCTTTGCCGACGGAAGTGATCGTGTGGGGTGCCTATTCCCTTTACGCGGAGTTTTACGAACTCCCTCACGTTACCGAGGGGTATTTTATATCCACGCGAGTGCAGTGAAAAAAAAAAACAGTGAGCAAAAGTGACATCCTGTACTTACCAGAGAAAATGAACTTCTCCATAATAATCTTGGGAGTGATCGCGATCATCACCCAAACCACAGGGTAAGTGACTCTTTTTTAATCTCATATAGATAGTTAAAATTTCCACCTTCTTCATCAAACGCTATATTTTTTTTAATATATATTGTGTCTTTATTTCCAATTGTTTTAATATTTGACATAAACAAAAAAATATATATACATAAAAAGAAAATAAAATAAAATAACAACGAAATAAATTGGATTGAATCAAAGTACACCCACATATAGTGTTTAAATAGTATTTTTCTTTGCACGGTAACCGCGAAAATGTCAAAAAATATAAAAATCGACTCGGAAAGCACGTCCGCAAACTTTCCACTATCAGTGACCGTGAGACCATCCCTTATTAATGAGGCGTTAGGCATCATTCCCTCGTTCGACGGCCAATTTGAGCGATTTCGAACGTTCGAAAGAGTTGTACGCGATGCGTTCTCAATATTGAGCCCCGAAGATGCTCGACCTTTCTTGCTTCTTCTACGGACAAAACTGTCCGGCGAAGCAAGCCATTTCGGACCTCGTACATCATCATACGACACTATCGATGCTTTCTTAGCGGATCTAAGAAAATCATTTGGTCGCACCGAAAATCCCGCGAATATTTTAGGAGAAATAAATAGCATGACTCAGAGGACAGGCGAAACATTTCTAAATTTCGGGGGTCGCCTCGCTCAGGCGGTTAGTCGTTTGACAAGTACAGTCGAAAGCGACTCCGAGCTAGGCAATGAAATAAAAAAGTACTTAATTGAAAACGCTGATTCGGCCGCATTGCAGCGATTCATTCTCGAGGCTAAAGGAATGATGGAATCGCGGCTAATGCATACGCCTGTAAAAACATTGCAGGAAGGAATAGACGCGGCGCGAAAATTCACTTTTTTGTTCGGTGCGAAAGACGAGGCCGCGGAACGACAGTCCGCCTCGTCCAGTAATATAATTCGGCATGCATCCGCGCATATAATCAATTCAAACATTGATAGAGATTCCCGCTGTAATTACTGTCAAAAAGACGGGCATGTAGAAGAAGAATGCAATATAAAACGCTACAATGAAACAAAGTGCGATCACTGCGGTAGAATAGGGCACACCAGGGAAAGATGTTTTTCATTTCAGCGGGCTCAGGATATCAAACCGAATATCACGCCGCGATATGGTAATTCGCGAAGGTACGATAATTCGCCTCGATTAGACGGTTCACGCCGATATGACGATCCGCGTCATTACGAAGATTCGCGGCGATTCGAGAACCCACGTCGAAATGAAAATTTGAGAAATTTTGGAGATCCCCGTCACGAACATCGTTACGAGAACCCTAACAGTCGCGAAAATTTTTACAGAGATGTTAGGAGACAGTCGCACGAAAATTATTCGCGTAACAATAACCCAGATAGGCGACCCGAAAGTATGCAGCGACGCCAGAATGATAGACCTTTCGCCAATGACAGTCGTAAAAATAATATACAGGAATATTCTCGCCTTCCACGCAACGAGGATTTAAACTTAGAAGGCGCTCGACGTACCCTAGGATCGTCGAGCGCCCAAGAGAAAGGTCGTCGAGTCCGACAGGTGTCAGCCGACCAGCCGCAATCCGTCTTGGGGTTAGCGAGCTCGTTCGGTGCCCGAGAGTAGAAATCCAAAGTGAGGATTTTTACAGCAAGTCGAACAAGTTTTTGGTTGACTCAGGCGCTGAGATTAACTTGATTAAACTCAGTTGCCTACGAAGAAATGCGACGGTCGACGTAAAAACCACATACGACTTGAGTGGCATAGGCGATGGGGTAACAAGAACGGTGGGTTCGGTCAAAATTAACTTTGACGATATACCGGTCGAAATGCAAGTGGTACGCGACGAATTTCCGATCTCCGAAGACGGAATTTTAGGAGATCCGTTCTTCCGGTCACACGCCGTTAATATCGATTATAGGCACGGTTGTTTGCAATTTGGGAGTTTTACCATCCCGTTCATGGATGATGAGACTCTAACACTCCCACCCAGATGCAGAAAGGTCATTCGCGTCTAAATAAAAACCGGTATAAAGATAGGCTATGTTCCGAAGATCAACCTTGGCTACGGAATATATTTCGGGAATGCGTTAGTTAAAAACCATAATGGATATACACACCTTTATATAATAAATACGCACGAAGAAGAAGTTACCGTGAAAATTCCGGAAATCGAATTAGAGGAGTGCGATATTATACCGTCTGGGAATGCGTATGAATACGACGAAATCGCGAAACTGCCATTTTTAAATACCTACGATGATAATGCAAAGAACGTGAGGGCATACACCGCGAAGAAGAATGAGAGAGCTCAAAAAGTCTTAAAATTAATAGATTTACAACATCTAAACAACGAAGAGCGCGATCACGTTGTGAAATTGATATCAGAAAGTCCCGAAAGATTTCACTTGCCAGGAGAGTCGTTGGGGTGCACCACGGTATTCTCGCACCGAATTCATACGAAGGACGACGTACCCACCCGAGCAAAACGGTATCGGCAACCTCCAGCAATTAAGGAAGAACTGCAAAAACAAGTAGCCGAGCAACTAAAAGCTGGGATAATCCGACACTCGACCTCTCCATACGATTCACCAGCATGGATCGTTCCAAAGAAACCCGGACCAGATGGGATTAAAAAATGGAGGTTGGTTATCGATTTTCGTGATCTTAATGAAAAGACAATAGGCGATGTTTATCCTATTCCCAACGTCACGGAAATACTCGATCAATTGGGTCAATCGGAGTATTTCACGACTCTCGATCTGAAATCAGGATTTCATCAAATCCCAATGGATGATCGAGACGCCCATAAAACTGCCTTTTCGACTCCACACGGGCATTATGAATATGTTCGAATGCCCATGGGTATTAAAAATGGGCCCAGTGACTTCCAACGCTTAATGGATCTCGTGTTATCGGGACTCCAAGGAATTGAATTACTTGTATATCTCGATGACATCGTGATCTATGCAAAAAACTTGAAAGAACACAAGATAAAATTCGAGCGGTTAATGGAGCGTTTAAGCAAAGCAAATCTTACTCTCGAACCTGAAAAATGCAGATTTTTATGTAAGGAAGCCATTTATCTAGGGCATATCGTCGGAAACGGTTGCGTCAAACCCCATCCTAAGAAGGTAGAAGCCGTGATGAATTTCGCGGTACCGAAAAATCGAAAAAATATTAAGCAGTTTCTCGGTCTAGCGGGATATTACCGACGCTTTATAGAAAATTTTTCGAAAATTGCACATCCTCTAGTTGTACTGCTTCGTAGTTCGCAGCCGTTTATTTGGGGGGAGGATCAAATCGAGGCATTTGAAACGCTAAAAATTAAATTATGCGAAGGCCCGGTACTACAACTCCCAAATTTCGAGGAACCATTTATTGTATCGACCGATGCGTCAGGTTTCGCTCTTGGAGCGATACTTTCTCAAGGCAAATTAGGAGAAGATAGGCCCGTAGCTTATGCATCGCGAGGCTTGAAAGGGGCTGAAGAGCGTTATACTACTTCAGAGAAAGAAATGCTCGCCGCAGTTTACGCCGTGGAGCAATTTCATCCGTACTTATATGGACGGAAGTTCGTGGTAATTACAGATCACGAACCCCTTACTTATTCTAAATCAATGAAAGTCCTGACACGTCGTCTGCATAGGTTTTATATGAAGCTCGAAGATTACGAATATACTATTATGTACAAAAAAGGAAAAAGGCACGTTAATGCCGATGCATTATCGCGTAACCCGGCGGATGGGAGTCGACCCGTCGATTATGACGAAAACGAAAAAGAAATCGAAATTAAGGAGAAAAACGAGAAATTTAAAATGCTTATAGTAAAGAAAATGAAAAACGACATTTACATAACAAATTCACAATCAAGGACATTGGCAAGAGTAAATGTAACTACGCTTGAGAAAATGAGTGGAAAACAAGAGTCAAAAAATTCGGTTGCAAAATGCAGACCGCTCCAGAAAACAAAAAAGTCGCAGGAGAGAAATCGCCCATATCATCCAATACATTTAGGGTCCAATATGGAGATAAGTTCTTCCAACGGACGGCCTATTGCAAGAAAAACAATAGCCGCTAGAACGGAAGATTCGGATACAAACGGAGATGTCGAAGATAACGTCTCGGAAATACAGGCAACACAAGATACAAAAAAGGAAACTTCGGGAAATGTCAAAATAACTCGGAAAAAATACATTTCAGAAGCCGAGAAACTACTGGAGATTCCCGATTACCTGAAAATCGCGACGACAACAGGACAAACGCGATCGGGTAAAGTGTTCAAGCCTATGCCCGAAACAACATCGATCCATGTCCCGTATCCTAAAACTCCATTTATAGCTCCCGTTTTGAACGAGGAGGTCCGGCCTAAATCTCCATTTAGATTTGCACCAGCAAATCATGTACTATCGGGGAACAATAAGATTGAGCGATATGCGATAGGTAAGGATAAACAAATACACAAACGCATAGAAAATGGAGTAAAGAAAAAAAGGAGAGGAGAAGCATCAGAGCGTCGCAGAAAGAAGAAAAAAAGGATAGGAAAATATAAACAAGGACGTAGGATCGATGATAAGGAATTTTCATGGCCAAGAAACCGACGCTACACGAACACGCGTATTGATGACTACCGTCTACGACCGCTTCCGCACAGAAATTCTAACTTAACAAACCCTCAACATTATCTAGGTTCGAATTATCCAACCATTGATTTTAAATTTACAACAAGACTCCCGTCATCGCGCTTGTTGCCATCATCGACGGTCTCATTTTTTCCCAAAATCGCTCAAGAAGACTCGAATACACACAAAACCCGTGGAAATACAATCGAGTTAAGTAAAGAGAGAAAAGAAGAGGGAGTAGGCGATACGAACGAAGACGAACGGTTTGACACAGACGAAGCGAGCGAGAAAGAAAATCGTACGCTGGACGTGACGAAAGAAAAGGACGAAAACGACGAGCGAAAGAAAAACATATTAAGAACTGATACACAGGGCTCGTCTGCAGTGCGTACGATCCCTTCGGAAAACGGCTCGTCCAAAAAGCAGGTAGCGTCCGTGCCTCTCAACGAGAAGAAAGAGGACACAACAATGGGAAAACGAGAGACAGAGCAACGCATCGATGGCGATGCAACACTATCTCCCGCAAACCATGATAACAACCATGAAACAGCGATTGATAAAGCGTATTCTACACCTGACGATGAGTCTGATACCGACAGTGAAATATTAAATAGAAACTCACTTTCTGAATACTATTGGGAATCAGAATCTTGGAGCGATGAAGACGTATTAATTAATAGGAATCTCGACATATCAGAAAAAACACCACAGATACCGACATGCCATACTGAACCGCACAATCAAAACGCATTAAGAGGAAAGGAGGACATAAATATCGATGTGACTACGGACGAAGAAATTCAAATGGATATAGAAGATCAACGACACCATACAAGGACCAATGGAAATGAAATGGACACAGTTGAAATACTATCAACTCCGAGATTAAATATAAAACCCCAAGTAAAGCCGAGAAAGCGAAAGCATTTACCATCACCCGAAACAAGCCCGCGTGTGGCAGTTAGAAAAAGGAAACCGCAAGATCCGAGAAGCCAAGAAGAAAGAAGAAAGGACATAGAGCAGCTTTACACGCACACTAATCCAAGTACCGACGGTATATCTAACACACTGTTGAATTTTCAAATAGGAAACAAATGTGCCGAACCATATACGGAATTTGAAAGAGATGTGAATATTGTCAATGATGGAAACTGCCTCTTCCACTCGTTGATCAAGTTGCATAACTTGGATATGTCATTTTATGACCTGAAAAGAATTCTGCAGAATAGCGATCAGGCCCAGAATTGCGCAGAGCCCATCCGCGCATACATCATACTCGATAGGGAGTACGAATATGGTGATGACAACATCCTTAAAATTTTTTCGCTCCATTATAAGGTAAATTTCTGCGTCCATAGATATAATACAGATAAATCCGTGGAATACTGTCATATAGGAACACCTCACATTTCGAAAATATATCATCTTCACTTGGAAGATGTTCACTACACTCCGTATTTCTCTGTCGAAAGTCAAATGGAGATCGAGGACACCGACCCTTCAGCTGGTTTGTTTACATCTGGAGAGGTGCAGGCCGACGTAAACACACAAACATCACAAACCGAAGAGCAGCACGTTCGAAATTTTAAAGACCCCAAACAAGACACTAATCTCCCCGTCGGGTCACCTGAAATCGCAAAAGTAGGTCAAACAGATACGACCGAAACGACCGAAACAAGTGGTATTGACACAGAATTAAATCTTGACGAACCTTTCACAACAGATTTTGAGAGCGATAAACTAAAATTAGAAATATCAAGAAAACATTTATTCGAAGAAACGGGACATATTGTGTATTTTACTACCGCAGATGGGAAATTTAATAGCGAAATCGTCTTAACCTTACGGGAACGACGGTACATACGTACAGGGAAAATAGAAAAAACAGATTTAAAAATAGGAAACGTAATAACATCAAAAAGGGGAAATGTACAAATCTACGGATTAATAATAGCGGGCACAACAGATGATGTACCATCGAAAATGTCCATCATACAATGCTTAAAAAACTTAAAAACTCAAATTACGAAAGATAAAGTCGTAAAATTGAGGGTCGGCCATGACGAAGACATCATCACGAAAATACGATGGAACGATATTCACGAACAATTTCGTTCCGTATTTTCTAACCAGAAATTGAAAATCGTCTTTTGCGAAAATAACATACGAATTCCGCCTACAACAGACCGCATGGAAATTATCCGCGAATTTCATGGCGCAACGATAGGAGGGCATAAGGGCGTTAGAAAAACTTATCGTCGTATTTGCAAAGAGTGGTATTGGCGAAACATGAGATCTGATATTCAGGAGTACATCAGAAGATGTCAAATTTGCCAAGGTAAAAAACTAAAAAGAGTGAAAACGCGATTGCCCATGGTTATAACGGATACACCGAAATATTCTTTCGACAAAGTATCTCTTGATATTTGGGGACCGACAGACTTGACGGAAAGAGGGAATCGGTACGTATTAACAGTGCAGGATCAGTTAACAAAGTACTCCCTCGCGATTCCGCTACCCGAGATTACCGCTCCCATAATCGCTAAGGCTTTCACAGACCATTTTATTTGCATTTATGGTTCGCCAATTCAAATTCTAACTGATCAAGGAAAGAATTTTATTGGCAAAGTACTGAAAGAGTTCGCCAAACTCTTCCGAATTAAGCAGTCGAAAACTACCGCGTATCACCCACAGAGCAACGGTAGTCTCGAGCGCAGCCATCATGTCCTGAAAGAATACCTTAAAACCATCGTTACTGATCGACGGAATTGGGACGAATGGTTACCACATGCAATGTTCTCTTACAACGTAAGTGAACATGAAGGTACAAAATTCACGCCTTTCGAACTAATTTTCGGCAGGAAAGCAAGGACTCCAACGAGTTTCCCATCGCGCGAAAAACTGGTCACTTACGACGATTACTTGGCGAATCTTACACAAAATCTACAGGAAATTCAAACGCTTGCGGCGATGAATTTAAGCCAAGCAAAACATCGTTCGAAACGATACTATGATCGGAAACTAAACGTCAAACATTTCCATATAGGCGAAATGGTGTGGGTTATCAAGGAACCGACTAAAGGGAAATTTGACGACGAATATATGGGACCGTATGAAATCTTAGAAATCCTCGGACCTCGAAACATAAAAATCAAAATTAATACACGTAGCAAGATAGTCCACGTCGATAAACTAAGAAAAGCCTTCGATCCACTTTTCAACCCGGACCAAGCTGATTCAGATTCTTGGGACGATACAGACAATGAGATGAGTAAAGAGAAATTACACAACACTTAATTATACAAAAGATGGCACAATCTCGCATTATTTTACTTTTTTTTTATCAATACACAAATTTAACTCGTACAAATTTCTATGAATTTAATAATATATAATATCAGTTGAACAAACACAAATTACTGCTCTCAATTACATCCAGTCATTATGGGGATTCTATCTGTTCATTTTTGAACCATTACGTTGAATGGAACGTCGAGCTTATCACGGATGGCATTCAAGTATCCACGGCGAGAAAACATTCGGGCTCGAACTGGATGACGCCGAAGAAGCGTCAATAGGCTTTGGGGTCGTGCATCCGAAAAATCAACGTTACCGAGTAGACGTTCTGATAATGACAAAAATTTGAAGAGAGAAATCGCGTCTTTTAAAAATTCAAAGGATGCCAAACGGTGATTTGCATTTGTTCATTCATTTTATTTTTCTTCTCTCTCTCACACATACAAACACATGTTACGGAAAAACGAACATTTTAAAATTATTATTTTATTATTATTAGTATCAATCTACATTTTTATATATATAAATCTGTCGACACGATACTGGATAATTAATTTTTACGGTCCGGATTCGAGAGGATGAGAGGTTCGTTCCCTTAGACGATCTCGTAAGCGATAGAACACCTGACGCCTACTGGAAAATCGGAAAGAAGTGTCAAGTCAATACAATAGGGAAAAAATGACAAAAATGGGTAACAAAAATAAGCACTACTCACTCATTTGGATTCGACTGACGCGACCGGAGAGTCTCCATAATCCGCGATAGTGCGGCAGGGATTGGTTCTTCTGGTGAAGAATCCCTAGGTTCGGGAATTTCACCCTTTACATCCTCGCGCATACGTGGGGTTACGACGGCAATCGGCCGCGTATTTGAAGAAAGTGAATCGAACGGGCGGATCGTTCGTTTTACCTCGCGTGGTTCCCATACTAATCGGAATATCTGGAATACAATTTTTTTTAACGCGTTATTAACACTATCCACTATGATAATCACTATATACACCAGGTTCAATCTTGTTTATTGTAAAAGCCTTTGTAATCTGGAGATTCCTCCCTTGGGGGTCTCTCCATCTACTAATTTGTGGAAAGAGTATTGTTTCAGACTTTCAGGTTCCAACACCTCGGTAGCGTCGCGTTTGTTGCACTCGGACAAAGCCAGGCTCAGACTCGAAGTCCGAAAACGAAATGGTCCCACTGATAGTCATGCAGGATGTCGGAACCCAGTCTCAATCGACTCGTGTCTGCTATGCGGCGACACTCCTGCAATAAACCAGGGCATGCCCAGCAGATGTGGGATACCTAGCCCAAAAGCATGCAGGACTTTCAAGACACGAAATTAGCATATATAAATACACTACACCCGCGACACACACATATATATCCACTACTGCTATTTGATGTATAGGGTACATATACATATACGCGTACTCACAATCTTGTAAAATATTAACCCTAGGATTAAGATCTTTCAATTGTATAAGATGACCGTAACATATTTGTATACATATATATTACTAACACGCGTTGCGTTGGGTCATTTTTTTTAAGTTTCAATCAAAGATTTGTATTATATAGATTCATTTTTATGTTGATCGACGGTGGTACGTCGATTTTTTAGGCCCCGGGCGTGTTACGTACGCGGCTGCGCCATCTTCTAATATCTTATGGCACCGCGCACGTAGATTATTATATTTTAATGTAATCTTAGTTGTTCCGGACAAACAACGATCTCCGTAAACTTCAGCCTTAGATACCGAGATGGGCTGTTGGAGGATTTCCGCTTACGGCACTCGGAACATCACGTGTATATATTTTCGGCGATAAACGCCTAATTAAATATTTAATCGATCTAGTTCGATGCACCGCTGTCTTTCGACAGCGACGCATCAAACGAATAGACGATATCTGAATACACATCCGGTCTCGAGACACGAGAGCTTTATCAGACTTCTTACGAAAGTCTTATCAGGCTCCCTTCGAGTCCAGCGGCCCATCACGAGCTACAGCCACGTACCTTCGGGAAATCTTATCGTTTTCCCGAGGTTACCTGGTCGATGAAATCCATAGGCCATTCAGTCAATTTCCATCCGTGACAAAGTCCACTAAAATCTCGGACTAAGACCGCGACTAAAACGGTTCCGCGCAACCTACCACCATCGACTCGAATGTATTCTTATGTACGACCCGCGTAACATAGTTTATATATGAATAAATAGTTCAAACGTTAACTACAGTGTATCTCCTTATTGTTACTACAAGTCCTTTTCAGGACTGGTACGTAACATCATTATTATATATAATGTTAAAAATCAATTCCTTGCGTTCACGGTCCATTTACATTGATTGCTGGTGTTGGAAACGAGATAAAATAATCAACATGTCTTTTTCGGCACTTTGATCTGGGCCATGTTCAGAACAAAACCTTTAATAAAAGTACAACATATTTTTTTTAGAATACGGTTAAAATGCATAATAGAATTTACCAAAAAATGTTCGTATACACATATTTTGTAAATCATACTCACTAAGTAGTGTTTTCATTTTCATTTAAGCTCTTTCACTGCAATTGCGAACATGCTTCACAAAACTTTACTCCCAAGTAAAGAAAACATTTTTCTATTTGTTGCTGACAACATGTGGCCGACACGAAGAGTAACCTTTGTAAATATTTGTATTGATACTGAGTGCGGGTTTTCTGCGTTTTCACTGCACTATTGCACACCGAATGGGGTATCTTGCGTAAATCGGCCGCAGCCGTGCTATGAAATAATGACGGTAATGGCGAAATCTGCTATTATCAAGAAATATTGATTTCGGTTGCATAGCTCGAAAACGAAAAAAGACAGTTGAGGTCGTTGGCAAGTTTTGGGTTTTTTGGTAACCAGGCAGATCGCTTGCCGCAGCCAACCGGATAACATCGTTAGCGCGTTTTTCGTGAACGAATTCCGTGTCGAGTTCCGTGTGGAATTCCGTGCCGGGCGACCGAGTTTTCCGTCGACTCCACCGGGAAGTCGTGTTCGGTTGAATTGGAGTTATTCGTTCGGGTAGTCGAGTCGCAGAAAAGAACGCCAGGTGATATTCAGCAGAAACCCAGTATTGTAAATCCTCCAGGCGGCCGAAATTGAAGCTGGTGGTCGCCCTCCTTCGAGAATTCTTCAATTTATAATAGGCCCTTTCGAGGTCGCCACTGGTACAGAGGGGTCGCCCTCTTAGTTAACTGAGTCCGCAGAATTCGCATCCTTCGTTTAAACGATCTGTTTTTGATTTGTTTCCTTTCGACATTTTGGCATCGTCGTCCAACTCACTCCGTCGCGTCGGGCGAGAATCGAACAGATTTCGCCACGGTCGGTTTATCTCATCGTGAGTGAATTAATAATAAAAAAGTTTTGATACAGAAAACGTGAAAATGTTCTGTGACACATCCCCAATTTTCCCTCGACTTTCGATACAATATTAATAACCTGTCCTTGAAATTACTTTATTAAATATATTTTTTTTAAAATCTATTAAATTATAATTGTTTCAAAATGTGAAATTAATAAATTTGAGAAAAAATTTTTGTGATGAATAAACTATTAATAAAGTGTGATTTTTAGTAAAAACTTACGATAGTAACTTTTGATGAAACATGTGCTCTTGTTCCTAACTGTCTGAAAAAAAAGACACAAGAAGTAATGTCGCCATTCAAAACAACAAGAAGATATAGTACTGCATTTATGGGGTTGACAATTCGTAATAATCATGAATCACCTAGTTAAGGACAATTTATCGGCGAGTTAAAGGCATTTGTGTAATATCAGTTATTTTCAATTTGAATTGCCACTGTCGTAACGAGCACATAAAGTGGGGTTCGTGAAAATTAAATTTTAATCGATTTTTGTATTGTTGTGCTTGCTCTATCGGAAAAATAATAAATTTTCTTTACATTTTGCGCACCAAATTTTGATTGTAAAAATTATATCATCTATGAATTATACGAATGGACTCCATCGCGTCGTGGTTTTCATATCGAAGGCTTTCTTATCGAATACAGTGCAAGCTACCCTAAAAACCCACTGAACCTTTTTTGTTGAGAACTAAATTTCCTTAAAAAAATCAGTGACCGCTCTAGTCTAAAGTTAATTTATATATAATTTATAAATTATATTATAGCATTGGGTTTAGAATTAATATTAGCACCGTAAGAACTTTGGAATATTCTTAAGTAACATTCATGTAATGTCGTACATAGTATGTTACTTTGTAATAAAGTTGTAAGTTATGAAAATAAAATTATGCATTGCGGTGTAGTTAAATTCGCACCAATCTCGTTCAAGGATCCTTCAACAAAATCTGATCAATTTTGACATTATAAACTAAATTCGACTATTTTCAAGGTACAGTAATAGTCGTCATCACAAAATGTAAAATTGTCCTACTATATACTAGATATCTGTATTTCCGACGACGCCAGCATAATTCGACGGCGTACCTTCTTGAAACTCCTGTCAGCTATGGAGAAAACCGTTAAGTACGCCAGGCTTGTTTCAGATTGAAGAACAAAGCAATGTCTAAAATACATATGTAAACAAGTCTGGATGCCATTAACTGCCTCACTGCCAACAGACGGTATGCGACATCCTTTTCAAGCCGGTGTCGTAAAATACTACGAGGATGGGATATGTCGGCTTTTGTTTCCTGCAAGAAGCTAGATCGACGAAGGATTAGAAACAATGATTTATTGTTTTCTTTCAGTAGGGTCACAACTATAAATGGAAAATCCTAAACCGTTTCCGTCCTGCACGGAATTTAACTTTTATCATGTTTATTTAATCGAATTCCCGTTTTTCGAGTATTTCAGACTTACCTTGATCAATTTTGATAAAATTTATCACTTTGATGATATTACATTTTATAGCAATTTTTAAAGAACTTTAAATATTTCGATGAACAATTTACATCAAATTTGATTAATTTTACTTTTATCATAGTGATTGGATCAATCTTTACCCCATTTTCAAGAATAATTCTGATTTACTTGTTATTTACAAGAATACTTCTGATTCATAATATTTGAATACTGTGAAGCAGTTACTCAATCCTACTTCATACACTATTTCGCAAAAGCAATAACTCATTGATATCCTCCTAATAACGAATCGTGAAGTAAGGTTAGATTAGGTTGAACCTTTAATTTTCATTGAAAGGACAATGTATATTTAATATTTTAGTAATAACTTAAAAGAACGGAGTAATATCTCGTGCAGGAGAATAATAATTATCGTCCCCTTCATAGAAATGTCGATAAAACCAACAAGCTGTGTAGCAAAGTGGGACAAATTTTATTGTACCTCAATTTCGATATTTCTGCAGTTTCTTGATATAATAATCAAACTTTTCATTGTCCCTTCTTTTTCGATTATCCATCACGGCAATTGAAAAGAATAATTTATTTGTAAAATTACTTATGTGATTCGATGACACGAAGCAAAAGAATGAAGTTTGTTGTTTACCGTTGCTATGACGGGATGCATTTGGAAATGAGTACGCGCCCTTGTTTAAATAAAATACTTTAAAATTGTGACCAAAGTGGCATCCGTCAGGAGTACTACATGTTTGATCAGGAGGAATAGGAGCGTAGTACAATGATTTCTATTTTTATTAGTAATATTTTATTTATAGATAAGGTGCTAAGTGAGACAACTTGATGATAGCGAGGATTATCATAAAGATCATCTTCAATTGTGTAAAATAAAGGAGTTCCTTTATTTTAGCTTTTACACATTTTCTAAAAAATCTTCCGTTAATTTTCAATTAATAACTTTGCTGTTTTTAAAGTAATGTCACAAAACCTCAAATTAACATTATCCTACAATGGCCCTGGGAGGGATTTGGGCGATTGTTGTCATGTTATGTGAGGTGCGCGTAAGGTTATTTGAAGTTTATTTAACGTCCAGCTAATATTACGACCGCGCAATTTAAGGTTGTTGTAACCTTGTTGTAAGGTTCATGTGCTATGAGTAGATAATTAGGTCTCATTAGAATTAGAAAGCGTAGGTAAATGATTAGATACAGTATTAATAATGACTACTATATAATATACAATATTCTTTATTTTTAATATTGTCAATGCACACAAATGTACGAAATTTATATATCTATATACATTGATTATAAGAAAATGAGTCTTTCGATCAAAGCACCATAATTATTTCCTGCTTCGTTGAACACTGCTGCTAGGCATTCTGCGGGACGCCAATTCATGTATTTGATCATTGAGCTGCAAGATCTGCTTTCGGAAAACTGTCGGATCGCTGCAATTTTTCAGACATTTTAACAATTTTTCCCCAGGGATAACGGCCGTTTCGAAATCTCCTATTATCTCGTTATTGTTTGCGAGATGCAATTTGCCTTTAGAAATATCGTCGTTATTTTGACATGCTACGCTGTCGACTAGTTCTCGGGTGTTCTGTGGTGGTTTGGAGTCACCCGAATCGGATTTTGCTGGAATAAGTTCATATAATACTGCAAAATTCCAGAATCGTTAGGATTAACTTGATTAAATGGAGTACCATGAGCCGACACCAACTGTTGTAGGTGATACAATCGTAATAGCAATTCATTCAGTTTTTCGGTATTGAGACTGTATCCAGAATCTGAAGAGAACGGAACATTAAGCTCATGGAGCAGCAGAGCAAAATTCTCCGCACTCATGCTTGCCAGAAAAGTGCATACGGCATCATTGAAATGCAGAGTCATTTGAATTTTTTTGTAATTTCTGGAATAACAGGGTGTAGGCACCATTTCACTTTTGTTTACGCTTTCCCCTTCATCTTCACTAGACAGGTTTGATTTTCCAACTATCCTCTTCGTTAGGTTAAGGCCTCATGACATACCAGGAGGATGGTCCTCGTTAACGGAGTATCGTAATTTGCATATCATAGCTCTATATTTGTGTTCCATTTTGACCCAACCGCGGAAAGTGGATTCAGCAACTCCGATGTCTCGTGCCACGGCCGCCTTGCTTTCACCTTGATGAACGCGCTCAATAGCTGCAATTTTTTCAAACACAGAAAGTGCCCGCGATGGACGTTTTCTCGATTTTGCAGACTCTCTTTCCATGATGGCACTGCAATGTCAATATAAATACACAAGAAGGCACTTTCGAACACTGTCCGGATAATCTCGTAATCACTACGATTGTTGCAATCCTGATGATTTTAATAAACTGCAATAACGATGCTGCCCCTGGAACTGTTTACTATAGTCACACCGATGATAAACGATGACAGCGAACTGACGTATTCTGTAGCCAGCAGGAACAACTGCTGCACAACGATGTCACTACGAAATACAATGCAGTACTGTGGCTGACTACATGCCGGCTTACTGCTAGCTCTGCAGACCATGTTTCTCTTTATCCCCACCCCTTACGGTGCACCCATTACTGCCGTTTCCCCTACCATTCCTTCCTCCCTACGTCGACATTTGTGAATTCGGAATCGAGCCAAGCATTAATTGACCAAAATGAATTAAACGACAACCCAAAGATAACTTATTTACTGCATAATACAGGAAGAATATGCGGAACCATAGGTCAGTAATGGCTTAAATATTAAGTAGGCACAATTATATTCACAGCTTTAGATGAAAGAAGTGAATCAAAGATGGATCGAATTAAACATTAAAAAAAATATTAATAACGTGCAACTGAATAAATCATTTTGAACAACTTCATTATTATATATAATGTTAAAAATCAATTCCTTGGGTTCACGGTCCATTTACATTGATTGCTGGTGTTGGAAACGAGATAAAATAATCAACATGTCTTTTTCGGCACTTTGATCTGGGCCATGTTCAGAAAAAAACCTTTAATAAAAGTACAACATAATTTTTTTAGAATACGGTTAAAATGCATAATAGAATTTACAAAAAAATGTTCGTATACACATATTTTGTAAATCATACTCACTAAGTAGTGTTTTCATTTTCATTTAAGCTCTTTACTGCAATTGCGAACATGCTTCACAAAACTTTACTCCCAAGTAAAGAAAACATTTTTATATTTGTTGCTGACAACATGTGGCCGACACGAAGAGTAACCTTTGTAAATATTTGTATTGATACTGAGTGCGGGTTTTCTGCGTTTTCACCGCACTATTGCACACCGAATGGGGTATCTTGCGTAAATCGGCCGCAGCCGTGCTATGAAATAATGACGGTAATGGCGAAATCTGCTATTATCAAGAAATATTGATTTCGGTTGCATAGCTCGAAAACGAAAAAAGACAGTTGAGGTCGTTGGCAAGTTTTGGGTTTTTTGGTAACCAGGCAGATCGCTTGCCGCAGCCAACCGGATAACATCGTTAGCGCGTTTTTCGTGAACGAATTCCGTGTCGAGTTCCGTGTGGAATTCCGTGCCGGGCGACCGAGTTTTCCGTCGACTCCACCGGGAAGTCGTGTTCGGTTGAATTGGAGTTATTCGTTCGGGTAGTCGAGTCGCAGAAAAGAACGCCAGGTGATATTCAGCAGAAACCCAGTATTGTAAATCCTCCAGGCGGCCGAAATTGAAGCTGGTGGTCGCCCTCCTTCGAGAATTCTTCAATTTATAATAGGCCCTTTCGAGGTCGCCACTGGTACAGAGGGGTCGCCCTCTTAGTTAACTGAGTCCGCAGAATTCGCATCCTTCGTTTAAACGATCTGTTTTTTATTTGTTTCCTTTCGACATTTTGGCATCGTCGTCCAACTCACTCCGTCGCGTCGGGCGAGAACCGAACAGATTTCGCCACGGTCGGTTTATCTCATCGTGAGTGAATTAATAATAAAAAAGTTTTGATACAGAAAACGTGAAAATGTTCTGTGACACATCCCCAATTTTCCCTCGACTTTCGATACAATATTAATAACCTGTCCTTGAATTTACTTTATTAAATATATTTTTTTAAAAATCTACTAAATTATAATTGTTTCAAAATGTGAAATTAATAAATTTGAGAAAAAATTTTTGTGATGAATAAACTATTAATAAAGTGTGATTTTTAGTAAAAACTTACGATAGTAACTTTTGATGAAACATGTGCTCTTGTTCCTAACTGTCTGAAAAAAAAGACACAAGAAGTAATGTCGCCATTCAAAACAACAAGAAGATATAGTACTGCATTTATGGGGTTGACAATTCGTAATAATCATGAATCACCTAGTTAAGGACAATTTATCGGCGAGTTAAAGGCATTTGTGTAATATCAGTTATTTTCAATTTGAATTGCCACTGTCGTAACGAGCACATAAAGTGGGGTTCGTGAAAATTAAATTTTAATCGATTTTTGTATTGTGGTCCTTGCTCTATCGGAAAAATAATAAATTTTCTTTACATTTTGCGCACCAAATTTTGATTGTAAAAATTATATCATCTATGAATTATACGAATGGACTCCATCGCGTCGTGGTTTTCATATCGAAGGCTTTCTTATCGAATACAGTGCAAGCTACCCTAAAAACCCACTGAACCTTTTTTGTTGAGAACTAAATTTCCTTAAAAAAATCAGTGACCGCTCTAGTCTAAAGTTAATTTATATATAATTTATAAATTATATTATAGCATTGGGTTTAGAATTAATATTAGCACCGTAAGAACTTTGGAATATTCTTAAGTAACATTCATGTAATGTCGTACATAGTATGTTACTTTGTAATAAAGTTGTAAGTTATGAAAATAAAATTATGCATTGCGGTGTAGTTAAATTCGCACCAATCTCGTTCAAGGATCCTTCAACAAAATCTGATCAATTTTGACATTATAAACTAAATTCGACTATTTTCAAGGTACAGTAATAGTCGTCATCACAAAATGTAAAATTGTCCTACTATATACTAGATATCTGTATTTCCGACGACGCCAGCATAATTCGACGGCGTACCTTCTTGAAACTCCTGTCAGATATGGAGAAAACCGTTAAGTACGCCAGGCTTGTTTCAGATTGAAGAACAAAGCAATGTCTAAAATACATATGTAAACAAGTCTGGATGCCATTAACTGCCTCACTGCCAACAGACAGTATGCGACATCCTTTTCAAGCCGGTGTCGTAAAATACTACGAGGATGGGATATGTCGGCTTTTGTTTCCTGCAAGAAGCTAGATCGACGAAGGATTAGAAACAATGATTTATTGTTTTCTTTCAGTACGGTCACAACTATAAATGGAAAATCCTAAACCGTTTCCGTCCTGCACGGAATTTAACTTTTATCATGTTTATTTAATCGAATTCCCGTTTTTCGAGTATTTCAGACTTACCTTGATCAATTTTGATAAAATTTATCACTTTGATGATATTACATTTTATAGCAATTTTTAAAGAACTTTAAATATTTCGATGAACAATTTACATCAAATTTGATTAATTTTACTTTTATCATAGTGATTGGATCAATCTTTACCCCATTTTCAAGAATAATTCTGATTTACTTGTTATTTACAAGAATACTTCTGATTCATAATATTTGAATACTGTGAAGCAGTTACTCAATCCTACTTCATACACTATTTCGCAAAAGCAATAACTCGTTGATATCCTCCTAATAACGAATCGTGAAGTAAGGTTAGATTAGGTTGAACCTTTAATTTTCATTGAAAGGACAATGTATATTTAATATTTTAGTAATAACTTAAAAGAACGGAGTAATATCTCGTGCAGGAGAATAATAATTATCGTCCCCTTCATAGAAATGTCGATAAAACCAACAAGCTGTGTAGCAAAGTGGGACAAATTTTATTGTACCTCAATTTCGATATTTCTGCAGTTTCTTGATATAATAATCAAACTTTTCATTGGCCCTTCTTTTTCGATTATCCATCACGGCAATTGAAAAGAATAATTTATTTGTAAAATTACTTATGTGATTCGATGACACGAAGCAAAAGAATGAAGTTTGTTGTTTACCGTTGCTATGACGGGATGCATTTGGAAATGAGTACGCGCCCTTGTTTAAATAAAATACTTTAAAATTGTGACCAAAGTGGCATCCGTCAGGAGTACTACATGTTTGATCAGGAGGAATAGGAGCGTAGTACAATGATTTCTATTTTTATTAGTAATATTTTATTTATAGATAAGGTGCTAAGTGAGACAACTTGATGATAGCGAGGATTATCATAAAGATCATCTTCAATTGTGTAAAATAAAGGAGTTCCTTTATTTTAGCTTTTACACATTTTCTAAAAAATCTTCCGTTAATTTTCAATTAATAACTTTGCTGTTTTTAAAGTAATGTCACAAAACCTCAAATTAACATTATCCTACAATGGCCCTGGGAGGGATTTGGGCGATTGTTGTCATGTTATGTGAGGTGCGCGTAAGGTTATTTGAAGTTTATTTAACGTCCAGCTAATATTACGACCGCGCAATTTAAGGTTGTTGTAACCTTGTTGTAAGGTTCATGTGCTATGAGTAGATAATTAGGTCTCATTAGAATTAGAAAGCGTAGGTAAATGATTAGATACAGTATTAATAATGACTACTATATAATATACAATATTCTTTATTTTTAATATTGTCAATGCACACAAATGTACGAAATTTATATATCTATATACATTGATTATAAGAAAATGAGTCTTTCGATCAAAGCACCATAATTATTTCCTGCTTCGTTGAACACTGCTGCTAGGCATTCTGCGGGACGCCAATTCATGTATTTGATCATTGAGCTGCAAGATCTGCTTTCGGAAAACTGTCGGATCGCTGCAATTTTTCAGACATTTTAACAATTTTTCCCCAGGGATAACGGCCGTTTCGAAATCTCCTATTATCTCGTTATTGTTTGCGAGATGCAATTTGCCTTTAGAAATATCGTCGTTATTTTGACATGCTACGCTGTCGACTAGTTCTCGGGTGTTCTGTGGTGGTTTGGAGTCACCCGAATCGGATTTTGCTGGAATAAGTTCATATAATACTGCAAAATTCCAGAATCGTTAGGATTAACTTGATTAAATGGAGTACCATGAGCCGACACCAACTGTTGTAGGTGATACAATCGTAATAGCAATTCATTCAGTTTTTCGGTATTGAGACTGTATCCAGAATCTGAAGAGAACGGAACATTAAGCTCATGGAGCAGCAGAGCAAAATTCTCCGCACTCATGCTTGCCAGAAAAGTGCATACGGCATCATTGAAATGCAGAGTCATTTGAATTTTTTTGTAATTTCTGGAATAACAGGGTGTAGGCACCATTTCACTTTTGTTTACACTTTCCCCTTCATCTTCACTAGACAGGTTTGATTTTCCAACTATCCTCTTCGTTAGGTTAAGGCCTCATGACATACCAGGAGGATGGTCCTCGTTAACGGAGTATCGTAATTTGCATATCATAGCTCTATATTTGTGTTCCATTTTGACCCAACCGCGGAAAGTGGATTCAGCAACTCTGATGTCTCGTGCCACGGCCGCCTTGCTTTCACCTTGATGAACGCGCTCAATAGCTGCAATTTTTTCAAACACAGAAAGTGCCCGCGATGGACGTTTTCTCGATTTTGCAGACTCTCTTTCCATGATGGCACTGCAATGTCAATATAAATACACAAGAAGGTACTTTCGAACACTGTCCGGATAATCTCGTAATCACTACGATTGTTGCAATCCTGATGATTTTAATAAACTGCAATAACGATGCTGCCCCTGGAACTGTTTACTATAGTCACACCGATGATAAACGATGACAGCGAACTGACGTATTCTGTAGCCAGAAGGAACAACTGCTGCACTACGATGTCACTACGAAATACAATGCAGTACTGTGGCTGACTACATGCCGGCTTACTGCTAGCTCTGCAGACCATGTTTCTCTTTATCCCCACCCCTTACGGTGCATCCATTACTGCCGTTTCCCCTACCATTCCTTCCTCCCTACGTCGACATTTGTGAATTCGGAATCGAGCCAAGCATTAATTGACCAAAATGAATTAAACGACAACCCAAAGATAACTTATTTACTGCATCATACAGGAAGAATATGCGGAACCATAGGTCAGTAATGGCTTAAATATTAAGTAGGCACAATTATATTCACAGCTTTAGATGAAAGAAGTGAATCAAAGATGGATCGAATTAAACATTAAAAAAAATATTAATAACGTGCAACTGAATAAATCATTTTGAACAACTTCATTATTATATATAATGTTAAAAATCAAATCCTTGGGTTCACGGTCCATTTACATTGATTGCTGGTGTTGGAAACGAGATAAAATAATCCACATGTCTTTTTCGGCACTTTGATCTGGGCCATGTTCAGAAAAAAACCTTTAATAAAAGTACAACATAATTTTTTTAGAATACGGTTAAAATGCATAATAGAATTTACAAAAAAATGTTCGTATACACATATTTTGTAAATCATACTCACTAAGTAGTGTTTTCATTTTCATTTAAGCTCTTTCACTGCAATTGCGAACATGCTTCACAAAACTTTACTCCCAAGTAAAGAAAACATTTTTATATTTGTTGCTGACAACATGTGGCCGACACGAAGAGTAACATTTGTAAATATTTGTATTGATACTGAGTGCGGGTTTTCTGCGTTTTCACCGCACTATTGCACACCGAATGGGGTATCTTGCGTAAATCGGCCGCAGCCGTGCTATGAAATAATGACGGTAATGGCGAAATCTGCTATTATCGAGAAATATTGATTTCGGTTGCATAGCTCGAAAACGAAAAAAGACAGTTGAGGTCGTTGGCAAGTTTTGAGTTTTTTGGTAACCAGGCAGATCGCTTGCCGCAGCCAACCGGATAACATCGTTAGCGCGTTTTTCGTGAACGAATTCCGTGTCGAGTTCCGTGTGGAATTCCGTGCCGGGCGACCGAGTTTTCCGTCGACTCCACCGGGAAGTCGTGTTCGGTTGAATTGGAGTTATTCGTTCGGGTAGTCGAGTCGCAGAAAAGAACGCCAGGTGATATTCAGCAGAAACCCAGTATTGTAAATCCTCCAGGCGGCCGAAATTGAAGCTGGTGGTCGCCCTCCTTCGAGAATTCTTCAATTTATAATAGGCCCTTTCGAGGTCGCCACTGGTACAGAGGGGTCGCCCTCTTAGTTAACTGAGTCCGCAGAATTCGCATCCTTCGTTTAAACGAACTGTTTTTGATTTGTTTCCTTTCGACATTTTGGCATCGTCGTCCAACTCACTCCGTCGCGTCGGGCGAGAACCGAACAGATTTCGCCACGGTCGGTTTATCTCATCGTGAGTGAATTAATAATAAAAAAGTTTTGATACAGAAAACGTGAAAATGTTCTGTGACACATCCCCAATTTTCCCTCGACTTTCGATACAATATTAATAACCTGTCCTTGAATTTACTTTATTAAATATATTTTTTTTAAAATCTACTACATTATAATTGTTTCAAAATGTGAAATTAATAAATTTGAGAACAAATTTTTGTGATGAATAAACTATTAATAAAGTGTGATTTTTAGTAAAAACTTACGATAGTAACTTTTGATGAAACATGTGCTCTTGTTCCTAACTGTCTGAAAAAAAAGACACAAGAAGTAATGTCGCCATTCAAAACAACAAGAAGATATAGTACTGCATTTATGGGGTTGACAATTCGTAATAATCATGAATCACCTAGTTAAGGACAATTTATCGGCGAGTTAAAGGCATTTGTGTAATATCAGTTATTTTCAATTTGAATTGCCACTGTCGTAACGAGCACATAAAGTGGGGTTCGTGAAAATTAAATTTTAATCGATTTTTGTATTGTGGTCCTTGCTCTATCGGAAAAATAATAAATTTTCTTTACATTTTGCGCACCAAATTTTGATTGTAAAAATTATATCATCTATGAATTATACGAATGGACTCCATCGCGTCGTGGTTTTCATATCGAAGGCTTTCTTATCGAATACAGTGCAAGCTACCCTAAAAACCCACTGAACCTTTTTTGTTGAGAACTAAATTTCCTTAAAAAAATCAGTGACCGCTCTAGTCTAAAGTTAATTTATATATAATTTATAAATTATATTATAGCATTGGGTTTAGAATTAATATTAGCACCGTAAGAACTTTGGAATATTCTTAAGTAACATTCATGTAATGTCGTACATAGTATGTTACTTTGTAATATAATATATGATAAAAGTTGTAAGTTATGAAAATAAAATTATGCATTGCGGTGTAGTTAAATTCGCACCAATCTCGTTCAAGGATCCTTCAACAAAATCTGATCAATTTTGACATTATAAACTAAATTCGACTATTTTCAAGGTACAGTAATAGTCGTCATCACAAAATGTAAAATTGTCCTACTATATACTAGATATCTGTATTTCCGACGACGCCAGCATAATTCGACGGCGTACCTTCTTGAAACTCCTGTCAGCTATGGAGAAAACCGTTAAGTACGCCAGGCTTGTTTCAGATTGAAGAACAAAGCAATGTCTAAAACACATATGTAAACAAGTCTGGATGCCATTAACTGCCTCACTGCCAACAGACGGTATGCGACATCCTTTTCAAGCCGGTGTCGTAAAATACTACGAGGATGGGATATGTCGGCTTTTATTTCCTGCAAGAAGCTAGATCGACGAAGGATTAGAAACAATGATTTATTGTTTTCTTTCAGTAGGGTCACAACTATAAATGGAAAATCCTAAACCGTTTCCGTCCTGCACGGAATTTAACTTTTATCATGTTTATTTAATCGAATTCCCGTTTTTCGAGTATTTCAGACTTACCTTGATCAATTTTGATAAAATTTATCACTTTGATGATATTACATTTTATAGTAATTTTTAAAGAACTTTAAATATTTCGATGAACAACTTAGATCAAATTTGATTAATTTTACTTTTATCATAGTGATTGGATCAATCTTTACCCCATTTTCAAGAATAATTCTGATTTACTTGTTATTTACAAGAATACTTCTGATTCATAATATTTGAATACTGTGAAGCAGTTACTCAATCCTACTTCATACACTATTTCGCCAAAGCAACAACTCATTGATATCCTCGTAATAACGAATCGTGAAGTAAGGTTAGATTAGGTTGAACCTTTAATTTTCATTGAAAGGACAATGTATATTTAATATTTTAGTAATAACTTAAAAGAACGGAGTAATATCTCGTGCAGGAGAATAATAATTATCGTCCCCTTCATAGAAATGTCGAGAAAACCAACAAGCTGTGTAGCAAAGTGGGACAAATTTTATTGTACCTCAATTTCGATATTTCTGCAGTTTCTTGATATAATAATCAAACTTTTCATTGGCCCTTCTTTTTCGATTATCCATCACGGCAATTGAAAAGAATAATTTATTTGTAAAATTACTTATGTGATTCGATGACACAAAGCAAAAGAATGAAGTGTGTTGTTTACCGTTGCTATGACGGGATGCATTTGGAAATGAGTACGCGCCCTTGTTTAAATAAAATACTTTAAAATTGTGACCAAAGTGGCATCCGTCAGGAGTACTACATGTTTGATCAGGAGGAATAGGAGCGTAGTACAATGATTTCTATTTTTATTAGTAATATTTTATTTATAGATAAGGTGCTAAGTGAGACAACTTGATGATAGCGAGGATTATCATAAAGATCATCTTCAATTGTGTAAAATAAAGGAGTTCCTTTATTTTAGCTTTTACACATTTTCGAAAAAATCTTCCGTTAATTTTCAATTAATAACTTTGCTGTTTTTAAAGTAATGTCACAAAACCTCAAATTAACATTATCCTACAATGGCCCTGGGAGGGATTTGGGCGATAGTTGTCATGTTATGTGAGGTGCGCGTAAGGTTATTTGAAGTTTATTTAACGTCCAGCTAATATAACGACCGCGCAATTTAAGGTTGTTGTAACCTTGTTGTAAGGTTCATGTACTATGAGTAGATAATTAGGTCTCATTAGAATTAGAAAGCATAGGTAAATGATTAGATACAGTATTAATAATGACTACTATATAATATACAATATTCTTTATTTTTAATATTGTCAATGCACACAAATGTACGAAATTTATATATCTATATACATTGATTATAAGAAAATGAGTCTTTCGATCAAAGCACCATAATTATTTCCTGCTTCGTTGAACACTGCTGCTCGGCATTCTGCGGGACGCCAATTCATGTATTTGATCATTGAGCTGCAAGATCTGCTTTCGGAAAACTGTCGGATCGCTGCTATTTTTCAGACATTTTAACAATTTTTCCCCAGGGATAACGGCCGTTTCGAAATCTCCTATTATCTCGTTATTGTTTGCGAGATGCAATTTGCCTTTAGAAATATCGTCGTTATTTTGACATGCTACGCTGTCGACTATTTCTCGGGTGTTCTGTGGTGGTTTGGAGTCACCCGAATCGGATTTTGCTGGAATAAGTTCATATAATACTGCAAAATTCCAGAATCGTTAGGATTAACTTGATTAAATGGAGTACCATGAGCCGACACCAACTGTTGTAGGTGATACAATCGTAATAGCAATTCATTCATTTTTTCGGTATTGAGACTGTATCCAGAATCTGAAGAGAACCGAACATTAAGCTCATGGAGCAGCAGAGCAAAATTCTCCGCACTCATGCTTGCCAGAAAAGTGCATACGGCATCATTGAAATGCAGAGTCATTTCAATTTGTTTGTAATTTCTGGAATAACAGGGTGTAGGCACCATTTCACTTTTGTTTACACTTTCCCCTTCATCTTCACTAGACAGGTTTGATTTTCCAACTATCCTCTTCGTTAGGTTAAGGCCTGATGACATACCAGGAGGATGGTCCTCGTTAACGGAGTATCGTAATTTGCGTATCATAGCTCTATATTTGTGTTCCATTTTGACCCAACCGCGGAAAGTGGATTCAGCAACTCTGATGTCTCGTGCCACGGCCGCCTTGCTTTCACCTTGATGAACGCGCTCAATAGCTGCAATTTTTTCAAACACAGAAAGTGCCCGCGATGGACGTTTTCTCGATTTTGCAGACTCTCTTTCCATGATGGCACTGCAATGTCAATATAAATACACAAGAAGGCACTTTCGAACACTGTCCGGATAATCTCGTAATCACTACGATTGTTGCAATCCTGATGATTTTAATAAAACTGCAATAACGATGCTGCCCCTGGAACTGTTTACTATAGTCACACCGATGATAAACGATGACAGCGAACTGACGTATTCTGTAGCCAGAAGGAACAACTGCTGCACAACGATGTCACTACGAAATACAATGCAGTACTGTGGCTGACTACATGCCGGCTTACTGCTAGCTCTGCAGACCATGTTTCTCTTTATCCCCACCCCTTACGGTGCATCCATTACTGCCGTTTCCCCTACCATTCCTTCCTCCCTACGTCGACATTTGTGAATTCGGAATCGAGCCAAGCATTAATTGACCAAAATGAATTAAACGACAACCCAAAGATAACTTATTTACTGCATCATACAGGAAGAATATGCGGAACCATAGGTCAGTAATGGCTTAAATATTAAGTAGGCACAATTATATTCACAGCTTTAGATGAAAGAGGTGAATCAAAGATGGATCGAATTAAACATTAAAAAAAATATTAATAACGTGCAACTGAATAAATCATTTTGAACAACTTCATTATTATATATAATGTTAAAAATCAAATCCTTGGGTTCACGGTCCATTTACATTGATTGCTGGTGTTGGAAACGAGATAAAATAATCAACATGTCTTTTTCGGCACTTTGATCTGGGCCATGTTCAGAAAAAAACCTTTAATAAAAGTACAACATAATTTTTTTAAAATACGGTTAAAATGCATAATAGAATTTACAAAAAAATGTTCGTATACACATATTTTGTAAATCATACTCACTAAGTAGTGTTTTCATTTTCATTTAAGCTCTTTCACTGCAATTGCGAACATGCTTCACAAAACTTTACTCCCAAGTAAAGAAAACATTTTTATATTTGTTGCTGACAACATGTGGCCGACACGAAGAGTAACCTTTGTAAATATTTGTATTGATACTGAGTGCGGGTTTTCTGCGTTTTCACTGCACTATTGCACACCGAATGGGGTATCTTGCGTAAATCGGCCGCAGCCGTGCTATGAAATAATGACGGTAATGGCGAAATCTGCTATTATCAAGAAATATTGATTTCGGTTGCATAGCTCGAAAACGAAAAAAGACAGTTGAGGTCGTTGGCAAGTTTTGGGTTTTTTGGTAACCAGGCAGATCGCTTGCCGCAGCCAACCGGATAACATCGTTAGCGCGTTTTTCGTGAACGAATTCCGTGTCGAGTTCCGTGTGGAATTCCGTGCCGGGCGACCGAGTTTTCCGTCGACTCCACCGGGAAGTCGTGTTCGGTTGAATTGGAGTTATTCGTTCGGGTAGTCGAGTCGCAGAAAAGAACGCCAGGTGATATTCAGCAGAAACCCAGTATTGTAAATCCTCCAGGCGGCCGAAAGTGAAGCTGGTGGTCGCCCTCCTTCGAGAATTCTTCAATTTATAATAGGCCCTTTCGAGGTCGCCACTGGTACAGAGGGGTCGCCCTCTTAGTTAACTGAGTCCGCAGAATTCGCATCCTTCGTTTAAACGATCTGTTTTTGATTTGTTTCCTTTCGACATTTTGGCATCGTCGTCCAACTCACTCCGTCGCGTCGGGCGAGAACCGAACAGATTTCGCCACGGTCGGTTTATCTCATCGTGAGTGAATTAATAATAAAAAAGTTTTGATACAGAAAACGTGAAAATGTTCTGTGACACATCCCCAAATTTCCCTCGACTTTCGATACAATATTAATAACCTGTCCTTGAATTTACTTTATTAAATATATTTTTTTAAAAATCTACTAAATTATAATTGTTTCAAAATGTGAAATTAATAAATTTGAGAAAAAATTTTTGTGATGAATAAACTATTAATAAAGTGTGATTTTTAGTAAAAACTTACGATAGTAACTTTTGATGAAACATGTGCTCTTGTTCCTAACTGTCTGAAAAAAAAGACACAAGAAGTAATGTCGCCATTCAAAACAACAAGAAGATATAGTACTGCATTTATGGGTTGACAATTCGTAATAATCATGAATCACCTAGTTAAGGACAATTTATCGGCGAGTTAAAGGCATTTGTGTAATATCAGTTATTTTCAATTTGAATTGCCACTGTCGTAACGAGCACATAAAGTGGGGTTCGTGAAAATTAAATTTTAATCGATTTTTGTATTGTTGTCCTTGCTCTATCGGAAAAAATAATAAATTTTCTTTACATTTTGCGCACCAAATTTTGATTGTAAAAATTATATCATCTATGAATTATACGAATGGACTCCATCGCGTCGTGGTTTTCATATCGAAGGCTTTCTTATCGAATACAGTGCAAGCTACCCTAAAAACCCACTGAACCTTTTTTGTTGAGAACTAAATTTCCTTAAAAAAATCAGTGACCGCTCTAGTCTAAAGTTAATTTATATATAATTTATAAATTATATTATAGCATTGGGTTTAGAATTAATATTAGCACCGTAAGAACTTTGGAATATTCTTAAGTAACATTCATGTAATGTCGTACATAGTATGTTACTTTGTAATAAAGTTGTAAGTTATGAAAATAAAATTATGCATTGCGGTGTAGTTAAATTCGCACCAATCTCGTTCAAGGATCCTTCAACAAAATCTGATCAATTTTGACATTATAAACTAAATTCGACTATTTTCAAGGTACAGTAATAGTCGTCATCACAAAATGTAAAATTGTCCTACTATATACTAGATATCTGTATTTCCGACGACGCCAGCATAATTCGACGGCGTACCTTCTTGAAACTCCTGTCAGCTATGGAGAAAACCGTTAAGTACGCCAGGCTTGTTTCAGATTGAAGAACAAAGCAATGTCTAAAATACATATGTAAACAAGTCTGGATGCCATTAACTGCCTCACTGCCAACAGACGGTATGCGACATCCTTTTCAAGCCGGTGTCGTAAAATACTACGAGGATGGGATATGTCGGCTTTTATTTCCTGCAAGAAGCTAGATCGACGAAGGATTAGAAACAATGATTTATTGTTTTCTTTCAGTAGGGTCACAACTATAAATGGAAAATCCTAAACCGTTTCCGTCCTGCACGGAATTTAACTTTTATCATGTTTATTTAATCGAATTCCCGTTTTTCGAGTATTTCAGACTTACCTTGATCAATTTTGATAAAATTTATCACTTTGATGATATTACATTTTATAGTAATTTTTAAAGAACTTTAAATATTTCGATGAACAACTTAGATCAAATTTGATTAATTTTACTTTTATCATAGTGATTGGATCAATCTTTACCCCATTTTCAAGAATAATTCTGATTTACTTGTTATTTACAAGAATACTTCTGATTCATAATATTTGAATACTGTGAAGCAGTTACTCAATCCTACTTCATACACTATTTCGCCAAAGCAACAACTCATTGATATCCTCGTAATAACGAATCGTGAAGTAAGGTTAGATTAGGTTGAACCTTTAATTTTCATTGAAAGGACAATTTATATTTAATATTTTAGTAATAACTTAAAAGAACGGAGTAATATCTCGTGCAGGAGAATAATAATTATCGTCCCCTTCATAGAAATGTCGATAAAACCAACAAGCTGTGTAGCAAAGTGGGACAAATTTTATTGTACCTCAATTTCGATATTTCTGCAGTTTCTTGATATAATAATCAAACTTTTCATTGGCCCTTCTTTTTCGATTATCCATCACGGCAATTGAAAAGAATAATTTATTTGTAAAATTACTTATGTGATTCGATGACACGAAGCAAAAGAATGAAGTTTGTTGTTTACCGTTGCTATGACGGGATGCATTTGGAAATGAGTACGCGCCCTTGTTTATATAAAATACTTTAAAATTGTGACCAAAGTGGCATCCGTCAGGAGTATTACATGTTTGATCAGGAGGAATAGGAGCGTAGTACAATGATTTCTATTTTTATTAGTAATATTTTATTTATAGATAAGGTGCTAAGTGAGACAACTTGATGATAGCGAGGATTATCATAAAGATCATCTTCAATTGTGTAAAATAAAGGAGTTCCTTTATTTTAGCTTTTACACATTTTCTAAAAAATCTTCCGTTAATTTTCAATTAATAACTTTGCTGTTTTTAAAGTAATGTCACAAAACCTCAAATTAACATTATCCTACAATGGCCCTGGGAGGGATTTGGGCGATAGTTGTCATGTTATGTGAGGTGCGCGTAAGGTTATTTGAAGTTTATTTAACGTCCAGCTAATATAACGACCGCGCAATTTAAGGTTGTTGTAACCTTGTTGTAAGGTTCATGTGCTATGAGTAGATAATTAGGTCTCATTAGAATTAGAAAGCATAGGTAAATGATTAGATACAGTATTAATAATGACTACTATATAATATACAATATTCTTTATTTTTAATATTGTCAATGCACACAAATGTACGAAATTTATATATCTATATACATTGATTATAAGAAAATGAGTCTTTCGATCAAAGCACCATAATTATTTCCTGCTTCGTTGAACACTGCTGCTCGGCATTCTGCGGGACGCCAATTCATGTATTTGATCATTGAGCTGCAAGATCTGCTTTCGGAAAACTGTCGGATCGCTGCTATTTTTCAGACATTTTAACAATTTTTCCCCAGGGATAACGGCCGTTTCGAAATCTCCTATTATCTCGTTATTGTTTGCGAGATGCAATTTGCCTTTAGAAATATCGTCGTTATTTTGACATGCTACGCTGTCGACTATTTCTCGGGTGTTCTGTGGTGGTTTGGAGTCACCCGAATCGGATTTTGCTGGAATAAGTTCATATAATACTGCAAAATTCCAGAATCGTTAGGATTAACTTGATTAAATGGAGTACCATGAGCCGACACCAACTGTTGTAGGTGATACAATCGTAATAGCAATTCATTCATTTTTTCGGTATTGAGACTGTATCCAGAATCTGAAGAGAACGGAACATTAAGCTCATGGAGCAGCAGAGCAAAATTCTCCGCACTCATGCTTGCCAGAAAAGTGCATACGGCATCATTGAAATGCAGAGTCATTTCAATTTGTTTGTAATTTCTGGAATAACAGGGTGTAGGCACCATTTCACTTTTGTTTACACTTTCCCCTTCATCTTCACTAGACAGGTTTGATTTTCCAACTATCCTCTTCGTTAGGTTAAGGCCTGATGACATACCAGGAGGATGGTCCTCGTTAACGGAGTATCGTAATTTGCGTATCATAGCTCTATATTTGTGTTCCATTTTGACCCAACCGCGGAAAGTGGATTCAGCAACTCTGATGTCTCGTGCCACGGCCGCCTTGCTTTCACCTTGATGAACGCGCTCAATAGCTGCAATTTTTTCAAACACAGAAAGTGCCCGCGATGGACGTTTTCTCGATTTTGCAGACTCTCTTTCCATGATGGCACTGCAATGTCAATATAAATACACAAGAAGGCACTTTCGAACACTGTCCGGATAATCTCGTAATCACTACGATTGTTGCAATCCTGATGATTTTAATAAACTGCAATAACGATGCTGCCCCTGGAACTGTTTTACTATAGTCACACCGATGATAAACGATGACAGCGAACTGACGTATTCTGTAGCCAGAAGGAACAACTGCTGCACAACGATGTCACTACGAAATACAATGCAGTACTGTGGCTGACTACATGCCGGCTTACTGCTAGCTCTGCAGACCATGTTTCTCTTTATCCCCACCCCTTACGGTGCATCCATTACTGCCGTTTCCCCTACCATTCCTTCCTCCCTACGTCGACATTTGTGAATTCGGAATCGAGCCAAGCATTAATTGACCAAAATGAATTAAACGACAACCCAAAGATAACTTATTTACTGCATCATACAGGAAGAATATGCGGAACCATAGGTCAGTAATGGCTTAAATATTAAGTAGGCACAATTATATTCACAGCTTTAGATGAAAGAGGTGAATCAAAGATGGATCGAATTAAACATTAAAAAAAATATTAATAACGTGCAACTGAATAAATCATTTTGAACAACTTCATTATTATATATAATGTTAAAAATCAAATCCTTGGTTCACGGTCCATTTACATTGATTGCTGGTGTTGGAAACGAGATAAAATAATCAACATGTCTTTTTCGGCACTTTGATCTGGGCCATGTTCAGAAAAAAACCTTTAATAAAAGTACAAACATAATTTTTTTAAAATACGGTTAAAATGCATAATAGAATTTACAAAAAAATGTTCGTATACACATATTTTGTAAATCATACTCACTAAGTAGTGTTTTCATTTTCATTTAAGCTCTTTCACTGCAATTGCGAACATGCTTCACAAAACTTTACTCCCAAGTAAAGAAAACATTTTTATATTGTTGCTGACAACATGTGGCCGACACGAAGAGTAACCTTTGTAAATATTTGTATTGATACTGAGTGCGGGTTTTCTGCGTTTTCACTGCACTATTGCACACCGAATGGGGTATCTTGCGTAAATCGGCCGCAGCCGTGCTATGAAATAATGACGGTAATGGCGAAATCTGCTATTATCAAGAAATATTGATTTCGGTTGCATAGCTCGAAAACGAAAAAAGACAGTTGAGGTCGTTGGCAAGTTTTGGGTTTTTTGGTAACCAGGCAGATCGCTTGCCGCAGCCAACCGGATAACATCGTTAGCGCGTTTTTCGTGAACGAATTCCGTGTCGAGTTCCGTGTGGAATTCCGTGCCGGGCGACCGAGTTTTCCGTCGACTCCACCGGGAAGTCGTGTTCGGTTGAATTGGAGTTATTCGTTCGGGTAGTCGAGTCGCAGAAAAGAACGCCAGGTGATATTCAGCAGAAACCCAGTATTGTAAATCCTCCAGGCGGCCGAAAGTGAAGCTGGTGGTCGCCCTCCTTCGAGAATTCTTCAATTTATAATAGGCCCTTTCGAGGTCGCCACTGGTACAGAGGGGTCGCCCTCTTAGTTAACTGAGTCCGCAGAATTCGCATCCTTCGTTTAAACGATCTGTTTTTGATTTGTTTCCTTTCGACATTTTGGCATCGTCGTCCAACTCACTCCGTCGCGTCGGGCGAGAACCGAACAGATTTCGCCACGGTCGGTTTATCTCATCGTGAGTGAATTAATAATAAAAAAGTTTTGATACAGAAAACGTGAAAATGTTCTGTGACACATCCCCAATTTTCCCTCGACTTTCGATACAATATTAATAACCTGTCCTTGAATTTACTTTATTAAATATATTTTTTTAAAAATCTACTAAATTATAATTGTTTCAAAATGTGAAATTAATAAATTTGAGAAAAAATTTTTGTGATGAATAAACTATTAATAAAGTGTGATTTTTAGTAAAAACTTACGATAGTAACTTTTGATGAAACATGTGCTCTTGTTCCTAACTTTCTGAAAAAAAAGACACAAGAAGTAATGTCGCCATTCAAAAACAACAAGAAGATATAGTACTGCATTTATGGGGTTGACAATTCGTAATAATCATGAATCACCTAGTTAAGGACAATTTATCGGCGAGTTAAAGGCATTTGTGTAATATCAGTTATTTTCAATTG
>JAQOWT010000023.1:0-101586 GCA_030407085.1 Trichopria drosophilae
TTGCGAGGAAAATGTAGTGCAATAAAGTATAATACGTGTTCGGATGAAACTTCTACCGCGAGTATACAGATATATATTGTCCAAACGAGATTGTTTAAGTAGCACTGAGGATGAGATGGCTCGACATGACATTTTTGACCATAACTTTGAACTACTTCATTTATACAGTATCTGTAGCCCATTCAACGTAAATTTGAGGACTTTCTCTTTATTTATAATAAACTTTTCCTAAATCATGATTACGCATTCCATTACGTTAACGGCATCCCATGTTAACGAAGTAGCCAGTGAGAAAGGACCGTTCATATTGAAATTAAACCGATTGACCAAATCACTTACTCATTATTGCTACATAAACACAGTAGAAATATACAAGTACAACAATGTGAAGATTTGTGTGGGAACACAACCATTGGGTCATTGAGGGAATGTCATTCTTACGATTAGTTGCACGTCTGCAGTAATCCCCAGATTGCCGTACCTTTCTATTTCTACCAAGGATTATATATCGCACGGATATGAAGGGAATAGTATAAAGGCACAATGAACGCGTGATTGGGCAACCGGTTTACTTGCAATTTCAAAGGACTTTTCCCAGTGGCTACGTTGTTAACATGGTGGATGCTGACCAACGTCCAACCGGTACTATCTACATTCGAATCAGCGAAAAACCGCCTGTATAGCCAGCGTATATACGCTGATTTGATCAGCACTAAAAGTATGCCGCTGCGAATCAAGCGAATACTCGCTGATTCAAATCAGCGGAAAAATTCCCATCCGCTGAGCGAATCAGCGGAATTTTTGCTGTTTAAACCAGGGAATCAATTACTCGCTGAAAAAAAGGAAATTTTCTCTGTTTCATTTAGCGACAGTCGATAAAGTAGGGATGTGTGTTTATTTTTTAAATATACACTAGTACAACACTAAGTAAAGTAAAAAAGACACGCAATCATATAACAACGCATTCCCCCTACATTTTCGACTGTTAGGTAACTCATCAGCCGGTTCATCGCATGTGTAGTAATACATATGTTACATTTGAAACTGCTCTTATATTACGGAAGTAATCGTGATCTCATCCGCTTGCGAGAAACATTTGGGTTTTCGCTGATTTGTCAGGCGAGATGACGATGATCGTCTGATTTGAGCAGCTGAAAATCGCTGTCTCTTCAGGCGAGAAATGATACGCTGATTGAAACAGCGAAAAATTCCGCTGATTCATATTTAGAGAGTATATATATTTTGGGACATGAGGGGTGGTGGGGGGAGGGGGATCTGGGGGAGCAGCGTTTATGGAAGTTGAAAACTAGTTGACATGTTAACCCTATATTGATTTTTTTCCCACGGCGGATTATACCCACAAACTTCGGCACTTTTTTACCACGAAATTAAGATAAATTTATAGAAAACTCGCGAGAGAGATAGTTTTGGATCCGCAATTTTTTTGCAGAAATACGTCTGTTATTTATATTATGAAAATTTGGAATATATTGCTGCAATAACCGTCAAGCGCGACATGTGCCACTATTTATTTTTGCACATATTATGCGTCAATTGACAGTGAAGGTGTTCATAGGAGTGTACTCGGCCCCTTTCATAAGATAACTCATTGACGCTGAAAAATGTGAATTAAAAATGACTGAACCGATTTTTGAAAAATTCGGGCTCTAAGCACAAAATCCAGACCCCCAGACAAATATCAAAGCGCTTTGTCGAGATTTTTCGTAAAATTCCGACAAATATTTATGAACATTCTCGGTCCAATTCTCGGCAGATTCGTCTGAACATTTGTTACACGAAATCATATATAGGTGTAGTGGTTACAATTTTCCGCGAAGAGCTCGCATTTTTCACAATCGCTTCAGTCAGTTTTAATTTACCACTTAATTAGAGTACAGTACTTCCTTCTCTAAACCCGTCCAAGTGGCTTTCCCTTAATGCTAGCCACTATGTCAATCTGAAAAAAAGTCCTTATTTAGGAGGAAGAGTTTAGTTACAAACACATAACACGTCGAGCGAAACGAAGGAAGCGGGACGACATATTTTGACGTCATAGATTCCGTCGACTAGGTCGACGAATCATACCGCAATCATATCCGAATGAGAATGTACCAACTAAGAGTTGCCACACTTTCATGGTTTCCAAATTACATGAGACTACCAGGATATCCAGACCATCTGTCATAAACTTTCATGAACTTGTGTACCATTGCGTTTAATGAGTTTATTACCGCGTCATAACAACCACAAAAAATATTAAAATGACATTACCAATACCACTCATTTAATGCTAATTATTCACATACTTACTTTGGAAATAATGTTGAGGATATTTACTTATCTGATATGAAATTACGAAAGTACTAACACTTTGAAAACCAAACCTTTTTCCTTACATGGAGAAGGGCTTCAACTTTGTTAAAAAGCGCAATATGGGCGTACAAAAAAATTAACATAACTTTTCCGTCCCGCCATTTTTAACTTTATACCACACCCGACCCTGAATACTCCGGATTCGTAATACAGCGATTCACAAAACCTCATACAGATTTTTATTCAACATTTTTCTATCACGTAACATAGACCAAAGTTACATTTCTAGTATAAATCAATATATTTATACAACAATTTTTATGTACTAACAAAAAGTGTACTTCACCAAAGCAAACCCTTTTTCTGCCTTAAATGTTCGTACAGAATACCATAGGTACTCCACGGCTACTCAAAATGTTTGCGTTAAAAACTGTGAAATCCTATTCGAAAACTGTGCATACCTAGGGCCACCACACGACACCCCTCAGGCACGTCAGTCAGCATCCCCGGCTTGCACGCGAAAAATTGAAAGGCAGCAGCCTGCCGCCGAATGACGTGTCATCATCCGACCAGGCCACAAGACTACAACCCCCCCCCCCCCCCACCACCGCGAAACTAGATGTCCAGTGAATTTTTTCATGAAACTAATATCAGAGTACAAATCTACGTAAAATTGTGCCTAATTGTTCGTATTTATTTTAAGTAACACGATTACTATACTTTACTTGAACTTTCAGCATTGACACAAACTCGAGCTGTGCACATGTGTGGCATCATTCATCACAACAGGACTAGCTTAATTATGATTATCGATGGACTGGTCCGCCTCGCACAATTACCACTACTAACGGTATACGGACTTAAATATTTCTGGACGATTTAAATAACACTACTGCTGGAAAAGTGAAATTTTCAGATCTATCCCACCAAACAAATTTTGTATACAACTGACCATTGTGCGGCGTTCGTATTACTTCCACGTAATAATTACATATTGAATATTCTGAAATGTGATAGTTATACGACACCACACGTGGTTTACACAAATTCGCTTTGATAAATATCTTTATCTTCTTATGTATAGATTATTATTTGTAAAATGTTACGCGCATCATGTTCGTCAGCGCCAGTATAAGTCGCATTTGCACAGTATATGTGCGTACTAGCTAAAATTGTTCTCTAAAACTGCGCTTATAAGTATATGCAGAATATCATCAAGAATGTAACAAGGTACTTGGGTATTGTAACCCGTAATTGGTAACTCGAATGTCACCATTGGATACGAGTAGTGAAAACAGCTTACCAATTTGCTCGACCATCCTTTTCCTGAAATATTCCCATTGTCCAAATTTTTCGTCCAAAAGAAGCCATTAAATTACAATTAATCTCAATTGTGGCGTCTTCTCTCCGACGCGATCCTTAAGCATAACACCGTAGCAGAAAAAATCGATGCAATCCGTTACTCTTTCTTCTTACTGTCCCGAACCATCAATTTAACTCTCGATACTGTGGTCATTATATGGTGATATCTACAAATATGATCTTTATAGGCTTAACCATATGCATGTATCCATTAACATGCCAATTAATACTGAATTACATTTCTGTTTAAAAAGGAAAATTAATATTATTGAACACTCAATGCCATCGAATCTTGTGCGTTCGATCCTCTGTTGTCTCAGTTTTTCACCTAACACATATTTTATGTACAGACCAAAAAAAAAAACAAGACAACATAGGATCGAGTGCATCCGAGACGATGGCGTCGGCTGTACGTATAGTCCGTTTTGTGAACTTCTTACAGGCGGTTGGTATGGTAAAGAAAATTAACAAACCGCTTTGGACCAACACCAAATTACTGAGCATCAATATGCATATAAAATGACTTCCCTGACAATTATTGAGTCATTAGGATCCTGAGGTATCCAAATGACAGTATCACAATTAATGTCGATATTAGCAACAAAAATAATAACTTCTTCAAGAGAAGGATTTCGCTCGATTTGGCTACACAAGGCAGGAGACAAATAATTAAACCGTAGTCAAAAGTATCATTTTCATTTCGTTTAGTAGACATTATTTGAAGGCTGTAGGGTACTGCTTGCAGTAACTGAACTAGTCAAAATCAGGCCAATAATACACTTGCCCTCGTTCCGTACCATACCAACCTCCTTAAGGTAGCTGTGAAGTTTCCGAAACGTTGAATGCCCCCCTTATCCAGAGACAAAAGGTTATCTAAATGTACAATAATCATGTACATGCAATAAAGGGACTAAATATTATCATTATTATTCATTCTTATTATTTTTTTTTTTTTTTATTTATGACGGAGGGGGGCAATGCATTATGGCACCATAGGGGGTTGAAGCTGTAGTTGTAACCCACCGAGTGTCGGACTCCTACACCTATGATGTTAACGGCCAAGGTATTACCGACTAAAAACCTCACCTCCCTTGGCCCTCCAGTAATCCACGAGTGGACGTCAGCAGTGAAAAAGTGGCTCCGATATCCAATCTCCCTCCGCTGCAGACTGCACCGGGCCCAGTCGTTAGCAACTGTAACCACTCCCTCTCCCAATGGGTACGTGGTTACAGGATCACGAGTGACCTCCGTAGACGGAGAGATCCCAGATAGCTAGCTGCTTTCTGCATTCTGCCTGCGATGGACTTTGCATGTTCTCGCCAGGACACGAATGCTTTTGCAGTTTTGGAGGAAAGTTGGTCTCATTCCTCCCAGCACTCCATTTAATCAGCACGGACCGAGCTTGATTTAGAATCCTCGATCCCAGCCTGCGAATCTCGAACCAGGAGTTCCAGCTATTTCATCCGTTTTTCGTCCCTCTTTGCTGACTATATTAGTTTCTGCTGGTGCAGACAACTCGATGACGCAAGATGGATTTGTCATTCGAAGTCGACAAGGGCCGATCGACAGGCTTATTGGCTGATATATGCCTGCTCGACGGGAATGAGTAATATCCCAGATATCTTCGGCCCGCCTCATTCCCGACTCCTACGGCTTCCCTATCAGAGGGGACGTACGGCAAAACTGGGGTTTGCATCCCTACCCTAAGTGCTGCGAAGATGGTAAATACCGCACTCGAGAGAGCCGCAATGTGCCGATCGATGTATGCTGAACCTGCATACTATTGGACATGCTGCCAAACGAAGCATTCGTGTCTCAGCATGACAATTCACACTCTACAAAGCGTACTCTGTACCGCCTGGTGGTAAGATGTTTCTGCGGTACGCTAAGGTATTGATGACCCCATGCTGGCACGCGAAGATAAACCCCTCGGTCTCGGATTTCAAGCCGGCTGATCTGAAGAAGGAGCAGGTCATCTCTGCCGACAAGCCAAGTTGTTGGACATTTCGAAAGAAGAATTGTCCATGCAACCGGCTTGTCGATATGGCCTTCCCTCCAACCTACTTTGTTGTTCCTTCCGTAAGATAGCCCTGAGACGCACTGGGCCCAGTTTGATGACTGATTCTGCCTCCTGCGCACCACTAACGTCCCACTTTGCAAAACCCGACCGGAGGGTTTCGCGCCCGCTCGTTCCGCCGCGAAGATACCACAACGCCCCCCATCCCCTGCATTTCATGCTGATGTACTAGCATCATCAGGGGAACCACCGTTCGATTAATCACGTCGCAAGCTGTTTCGCGGACCCAACGGGGTTCATGCATACCCTCCCGGCTTTAACAGGCCACGACCTCCCATATTTCGGGGCAAAAACAGACGTTCCACTGACGATCTTGGATGCAAACAGCGTTGCATACAAATCATCTTCCGTGTGCTTCGGTCCGATCCCTTAGCTCGTCAACGTTCCACTTCAGTGCTCCAAAAGAATAGAGCACTGGATGGATACGGCCAACATATTCGTGGCTGCCACCTTATATCTCCCGGATTCAATTCTGATGACCAGATCTTACGGAGAATGCGCCGGTATTTCTTAATGATGGAGGTTTTCGCCGCCTGCACATCCAGGACATGCCTTTGAGGGTACGCCAAGGTATGTGTAGGCATTCCTTCGGCGCTAAGGTGGCGGATGACATTTCCGTTGACGAGCTCCATAACGTTGTTATGGAAGCCTGACCTTCCTCTGTGGCCAAATGACCGACTGCACATTTTTCCAATCCGAATTCCAAACCGATATCTCTCGAGTATGTGGGGCCGATGATCAGAGATCGAAGATAATTGATCTTCGCCTGATGCGTATTACTTTCAGATTATCCATATTGAATAAGCTGGGTGATCTTTATGTACACGAACACCAGGCGGTCCACACAAGTACCCTTGCGATTTCCGGAGAGCACCGGATAGAGGCACAAGTGAGATGCAGAAGAGCAGAGGACTCAGCGAATCATCCCTGAATAGACACCACTTTAGGAAATGACCCGTTCTAGACATGGTTCGACGCATGCCCGAAGTCATGACTAAGCGTGATTTCCAACGCTGGCATCAGGTACTTCTCCAATTGCTTCACTTATGTTTGGGTGGACATGAAGGCGTATGAAAAAAGCAACAAGCTTAAAACGCTCGTCGCGAGGTTGAGTCATAAGCCTTCATGTAAACCACGGCCAGGGCTATCGACAGGTTACGCTTGTACTGGACTGCGTCCTGCCAAACACACCTGTTCGATAAGCAAGTAGTCCCTTGAAGTCCGGATACACCCATTTAGCAGCCACGTTGTGTTACAATCCGTTGCCACACCGGTTTCCCGTATATCTCAATACGTTCGTTCAAGATGTTAAGTGCACCAATTTGTATAAAGTATTGGCGACACGTGATCGGTCTATGGATTTCTATTCTTTGGAAGGACAAGTCTCCCGATTTTGGGATCAGTGTCGTTCGGCCCTCCACCAGCCAGTGCGGAATGGGTTGGTCTCCATATATATAAGAAGGGAATATTCGGGTAAGGTGTTGATGGACAGAAGTGCACTTCTTCCACCAATAGTTGTTAATTCCATCCCAGCCCGGCGAAGGAGAAATTCCTCGCCTCCTGTGATGGCATTTTTCACCTCTAAATGCACTGGAGGGTGGGCAATCTTCACTTTCTTGTGTGACTTCGTCGCACAACTCGGTGAAGATTTCCCATACCATGGAGTGTCAGCCTTAAGCCTAGCTGTTTTCTCGTAGATGCTCCCCCAGAAATTCCTCAACTGCGGTTATCGACGGGACAACTCGCCTTGAGGCTGCGCTTACGCGTTTGAAGCGGTTGGTCGGATCCGCTCCAAAATATTGCATTTTGTCGATGTTCCATCCCCCCCCCTCCCCGGGGGGGGTTTTTCTTTGCAGCCTCTTTTTGGCATCCGCACAAAACCCGAATTTTATCAGCCAACCGTTGCTTGATGTTGAGCAACTTCAGCATGTTCAGTGTGTGATAGTACCTTCGCAGTTGTTGTGCGAACTATCTTGACTTTAGCCGACAATGAACGGCCAGATGTTAAACAGTCGATACACTCACTGAATTCGGGCAGCGAGTTTCCGTGTCAGTCGACAGGCTTGCCGTTCACTTGAGACATGCGATTTGTATCCTGCCGACTCCCCGATATCTGTACCAGATTTCGCGGCCACACCAGAACACTAGCAGCCTCGTAAACGGCACACTTTGACTTTGCCCCAGGTCGCATTCATCTGGAAGGGGGGGGGGGGGGAGCATCCAGAAGTAGGCTATTTGCTCTGTCTATTTCTCGTAGCCTAGGCAAAACTTTCGTTGTTAACTTCTGCCTAAACACGAGTGTCGTGCTTTCATAATGAGGAGCATCTCTCCCAGCACCCGCGTACGGGCTCAGTTGTTATAGCCGGCACATCCGAGTACCGGTTGACAGCTGGGAACAACGAAAACCTGTCCGCCTCAGATAGGCCACATACATCTCTCAGTTGTGGTTGAGAACAGCGATCTGCCCAGTTTCGGGATGCATTACTGCAAACCGACTGTGCATTCGCGCCCTTGTAGCCTCTCTGTAGCGGACAGCTCTCCTCGTAGCCAGTGCATTAGGATCTTGCCCTGAGGATCCTCCGTCCACTGAAATCGTCCGTGGGCATGTTGGGGTTGGTGTCCCGGGACACCGTTTCGGCCCCTCCACCTCGGGACTGGGGTCTGCATCCGAAGCAGCCCGGATGGTCAGGAGGCCCTTGCGCGTTGCATTGTACTGTGGTAACCGCATTGTACAGGAAGTAGTGTGTGTTGGCTCCTACCACCGTTGTTTAAAGCCTCTTCTCGTTTGTCTCTTACCTCGCCATCCACTGGGGTTGGTGCTACCCAAATCTCTGGCAAGGTTGCTAAGAGTCCAGGGCCCAACGGCTTTTAATAAGCACACGTGGAGGTGATGAGTAGGGCCAATTGGGAAGATAGGCTAAGATGCAGCTTTTTGCATAGCCGCATTGTGTTACGCATCATTCCACTTTGGGCCCCATAATATTATTTTATTATTATTATTATTATTTTTTATTTTTTTTTTTTTGACGGAGGGGGGACAATGCGTTAGGCACCATAGGGGGTTGAAGATGTTCTGTAAACCCCCGTTGTTTTTTTGTGTCGGGACTCCCTGACCTGTTGATGTTATACGGCACAGGTTTACGACTAAAATCCCTAAACTCCCTTCGGCCCTCCAGAATCCACGTGTTGCAGTCTGCAGCCGAATTAGTGGGCTCCGATATCCATCTCCTCCAGCTTGCAGGACTGCACCGGGCCATTTCGTTTGCAACTGGTAACCACTCCCTCTACCATTGGGTAAGTGGTTTACAGGATCTCGTGTGGACCTCAGTAGACGGAGAGTTTCCCTGAGTAGCACTGCTTTCTGCATTCGGTCTGCGATGGAACTTGCAAGTTCTCGACAGGCGGAATGCTCTTTTGATGTTTTTTGGAGGAAGTTGGTCTCATTCCTCCCAGCACTCCAAGTAATTCAGCACGACGAGCTCTGATTATGAAACCCTCGATACAGCTTGCGAATCTCGAACAGGCAGTTTACCTGACTATTTCATCCGTTTATTCGTCCTCTTTGCTGACTTATATTTGTTTCTGCTGGTGCCAGAAAACTCGATGACGAAGATGTATCTAGTCATCGAAATGTCAACAAGGACGATGTCAGGCTTATTGGCTGATATTTGCGTGCTCGTCGGGAATTGAGTAAATTCCAGTATATTCGGCACCGACTCCTTTCCCCGACAACGGAGTCTATATCAGTGGGGACGTACGGCAATAACTGGGGTTGCATCAATACCATCAAGTGCTGCGAAGATAGGTTACGTAATACAGCACTCGAAGAGGCCGCATTGTGACGTTCGATTGTATGCTGAAACTGCATTTTTTATTTTTTTTTTTTTTTTTTTTTTTTTTGACCGGGAGGGTGGAAGGAAATGCATTAGGCACCATAGGGGGTTGAAGATGTTGTGTAACCCCCGTGTGTCGGACTCCCTCACCTTTGATCGATATCGGCAAGTTTTAACCGACTAAAACCTAAACCTCACTAGGCTCTCCAGAAATCCACGTGTGCCTGTCTGCAGTAGAAAAGTGGCTCCGATATCCATCTTCGCCCCTTTTTTTCCGCTTGCAGAACTGCAACCGGGGCCATTTCGTTTGCAACTGTAACCACTCCCTCTTTGTTTTTCTTTTCTTTATTTTTTTTATTTATTATTATTTAACCATTGGGTAAGTGGTTACAGGAATCTCGTGTGACCTCAGTAGACGGACGAGATCCCAGCAGCACTGCTTTCTGCATTCGGCGAGGGTCTGCGATTTGGAACTTGCATGTTCTCGGAACAGGCCGGAGATGCTTTTGATGTTTTGGCAGGAAAGTTGGTCTCGGTTCCTCCCAGCACTCCAATTATCAGCACGGACGAGCTTGCATTTGAACCCTCGATACAGCTTGCGAATTCTCGAACAGGAGTTCCTGACTTATTTCAATCCGTTTTTCGTCCTCTTTGCTGTCTATATTTGTTTCTGCTGGTGCCGCAAAAAACTCGATGACGAAGATGGATTTGTCATCGAACGTCAACAAGGACGATGTCAGGCTTATTGGCTGATATTTGCCTGCTCGTCGGGAATGAGTAATTCCAGTATATTCGGCACGACTCATTCCCGACAACGGATTCAATATCAGTGGGGACGTACGGCAAAACTGGGGTTGCATCAATACCATAAGTGCTGCGAAGATGGTAATACAGCACTCGAAGAGCCGCATTGTGACGTTCGATGTATGCTGAAACTGCATATATTGGACATGCTGCCAAAAGAAGCATTAGTGTCTCAGCATGACATCTACACAATCTACAAAGCGTACTCTGTACCGCCTGGTGTAAGATGTTCTTGCGGTACGCTAAGGTATTGATGACCCCATCCTGGCACGCGAAGATAAAACCCTCGGTCTCGGATTTCAAGCCGGCTGATCTGAAGAAGGAGAAGGTCATCTCTGCCGACAAGCCAAGTTGTTGGACATTTCGAAAGAATTGTCCATGCAACGGCTTGTCGATATGCCTTCCCTCCAACATACTTTGTTGTTCCTTCCGTATGTTAGCCCTGAGACGCACTGGGCACAGATTGATGACTGATTCAGCCTCCTGCGCACCACTACGTCCAACGTTGAAAACCAGACCGAGGTTTCGCGCCGCTCGTTCCGCCGCGTTGTACAAAAACGCCCCCTTCCCCTGAATTTCATGCTGATGTACTAGCATCATCAGGGGATCCTCCGTTCGATTAATCACGTCGCAAGCTGTTTCGAGGACCAATCGGTCATGCATACACTCCAGGCTTAAAAGGCCACGACCTCCCATATTTCGGGGCAAATACAGACGTTCCACGGAAGATCTTGGATGCAAACTGCGTTGCATACAAATCATCTTCCGTGTGCTTCGGTCAAGATCCCTTAGCTCGTCAACGTTCCACTTCAGTGCTCCAAAAGAATAGAGCACTGGTGATACGGCCAACATATTCGTGGCTGCCACCTTATTTCTCCCGGTCAATTCTGATGACCAGATCTTACGGAGAATGCGCCGGTATTTCTTAATGATGGTGGTTTTAGCAGCCTGCACATCCTGGACATGCCTTTGAGGTATGCCCAGGTATGTGTAGGCTTCTTCGGCGCTAAGGTGACGGATGACATTTCCGTTGACGAGCTCCATATCGTTGTTATGGGAGCCTGACATTCCTCTGTGCAAATGAACGACTGCACACTTGTCCAATCCGAATTCCATACCGATATCTCTCGAGTATGTGAGGGCGATGTTCAGAGATCGATGTAATTGATCTTCGCCTGATGCGTATAATTTAAGATCATCCATATAGAAAAGATGGGTGATCTTATGTACACGTTCACCAGGCGGTCCACACATATACCCTTGAGATTTCCGGAGAACAACGGATAGAGGCAATAGTGAGATGCAGAAGAGCAGAGGACTCAGAGAATCTCCCTGATAGACACCTCTTTGGAATTGAACCAGTCTAGACATGGTTCGACGCTTGCCCGATGTCATGACAAAGCGTGTTTTCCAAAGAGGCATCAGGTCTTCTACAATTCTCACTATGTTTGGGTGGACATGAAGGCGTTTGAGCAACAAGCTTAAAAGCTCGTGCGATGTTGAGTCATACGCCTTCATGTAATCCAGCCAGGCTATCGACAGGTTACGCTTGTACTGGACTGCGTCCTGACAAACACACCTGTCGATAAGCAAGTTGTCCTTGCAGCCGGATACACCCATTTTGCAGCCTCGTTGTTCTACTATCCGTTGCCACACCGGTTTCACGGATTTCTCAATACGTTCGTTCAAGATGTTAGTGAACAATTTGTATAACGTATTGAGACACGTGATCGGTCTATGGTTTCTCGGATCGGACAAGTCTCCCGATTTTGGGATCAGTGTCGTTCGGCCCTCCACCAGCCAGTGCGGAATGGGTTGGTCTCCATTTATATAAGAGGTGAATATTCGGGCTAGGTGTTGATGGACAGAAGTGAACTTCTTCCACCAATAGTTGTTAATTCCATCCCAGCCCGGCGAGGAGAAATTCCTCGCTCCTGAGATGGCATTTTTCACCTCTAACGCACTGACGGGTGGGCAATCTTCACTTTGTTGTGTGACTTCGTCGCACAACTCGGTGAAGATTTCAATACCTGGAGTGTCTGCATTAAGCCTAGATGTTTTCTCGTAGATGCTCCCCCAGAATTCCTCAACTGCGGTTATCGACGGAAACTCGCTTGAGGCTGCGATACGATGTTTGAAGAGGTTGGAAGGATTCGTCCAAAATATTGCATTTTGTCGAATTCCATCCTCCCGTCTTTGCAGCCTCTTTTTGGCATCCGCCAAAACCCGAATTTTATCAGCCAAACGTTGCTTGATGTTGAGCAACTTCAGCTTGTTCAGTGTGTGATAGTACGTCCGCAGTTGTTGTGCGAACTTCTTGACTTTAGCCGTAAATGAACGGCCAGATGTTAAATAGTCGATCACACACTGAATTCGGGAAGCGAGTTTCCGTGTCAGTCGAATCTTGCCGTTCAATTGAGACATGCGTTTTGTAATCTGCCGACCCCCCGATATCTGTACAGATTTCGCGGAATCACCAGATCACTTGCAGCCTCGTAAACGGCACAATTGACTTGCCACAGGTCGCAGTCATCTGGAAGAGCATCTAGAAGTAGGCTATTTGCTCTGTCTATTTCTCGTTGCTTAGGTAAAACTTTCGTTGTTAAATTCCGCCTAAACACGAGTGTCGTGCTTTCATAATGTGGAGCATCTCTCCCAGCACCGCGTACGGGCTCAGTTGTTATTGCCCGCACATCCGGTACCGGTTGACAGCTGGGAACAACGAAACCTGTCCGCCTCAGATAGGCCACATAATCTCTCAGTTGTTGTTGAGAAAAGCGATCTGCCAGTTCGGGATGCATTACTGCAAACCGACTGTGCATTCGCGCCATGTAGCCTCTCTGTTGCGGACAGCTCTCCTCGTAGCAGTGCATTAGATCTTGCCTGAGATCCTCCGTCCACTGAAATCGTCCGTGGGCATGTTGGGGTTGTTGTCCCGGGACACCCGTTTCGGCCCCTCCACCTCGGGACTGGGCTGCATCCGAAGCAGCCCGATGGTCAGGAGCCCTGCGCGTTGCATTTCTTGTAACCGCATGTACAGGGAGTAGGGTGGTTGGCCTACCCCCCGTTGTTATGCCTCTCTCGTTTGTCTCTTACCTCGCCATCCACTGGGGTTGGTTACCCAATCTCTGGCAAGGTTGCTAAGAGTCCAGGGCCCACCGGCTTTAATAAGCACACGTGGAGGTGAGAGTAGGCCATTTGGGAAGATAGGCTAAGATGCGGCTTTTTGCAAAGCCGCATTGTGTTACGCATCATTCCCTTTGGGCCCCTGACGTTCGATGTATGCTGAAACTGCATTTTTCATACCTTGGCCCTCCAGAATCCACGTGTGCAGTCTGCAGTAGAAAAGTGGCTCCGATATCCATCTCCTCCGCTGCAGACTGCACCGGGCCATTTGTTTGCAACTGTAACCACTCCCTCTACCATTGGGTAAGTGGTTACAGGATCTCGTGTGACCTCAGTAGACGGAGAGATCTCAGTAGCACTGCTTTCTGCATTCGGCCTGCGATGGAATTTGCATGTTCTCGACAGGCCGGAATGTTTTTGATGTTTTGGAGGAAAGTTGGTCTCATTCCTCCCAGCACTCCAATTATCAGCACGACGAGCTTGATTTTGAATCCTCGATACAGCCTGCGAATCTCGAACAGGAGTTCCTGATATTTCATCCGTTTTTCGTCCTCTTTGCTGACTATATTTGTTTCTGCTGGTGCAGAAAACTCGATGACGAAGATGGATTTGTCATCGAAGTCAACAAGGACGATGTCAGGCTTATTGGCTGATATTTGCCTGCTCGTCGGGAATGAGTAATTCCAGTATATTCGGCAAGACTCATTCCCGACTACGGATTCAATATCAGTGGGGACGTACGGCAAAACTGGGGTTGCATCAATACCATAAGTGCTGCGAAGATGGTAATACAGCACTCGAAGAGCCGCATTGTGACGTTCGATGTATGCTGAAACTGCATATATTGGACATGCTGCCAAAAGATGCATTAGTGTCTCAGCATGACATCTACACAATCTACAAAGCGTACTCTGTACCGCCTGGTGTAAGATGTTCTGGCGGTACGCTAAGGTATTGATGACCCCATCCTGGCACGCGAAGATAAAACCCTCGGTCTCGGATTTCAAGCCGGCTGATCTTAAGAAGGAGAAGGTCATCTCTGCCGACAAGCCAAGTTGTTGGACATTTCGAAAGAATTGTCCATGCAACGGCTTGTCGATATGCCTTCCCTCCAACATACGGAGTTGTTCCTTCCGTATGTTAGCTCTGAGACGCACTGGGCACAGATTGATGACTGATTCAGCCTCCTGTGCACCACTACGTCCCACGTTGAAAACCAGACCGAGGTTTCGCGCCGCTCGTTCCGCCGCGTTGTACAAAAACGCCCCCTTCCCCTGAATTTCATGCTGATGTACTAGCATCATCAGGGGATCCTCCGTTCGATTAATCACGTCGCAAGCTGTTTCGAGGACCAATCGGTCATGCATACACTCCAGGCTTAAAAGGCCACGACCTACCATATTTCGGGGCAAATACAGTCGTTCCACGGAAGATCTTGGATGCAAACTGCGTTGCATACAAATCATCTTCCGTGTGCTTCGGTCAAGATCCCTTAGCTCGTCAACATTCCACTTCAGTGCTCCAAAAGAATAGAGCACTGGTGATACGGCCAACATATTCGTGGCTGCCACCTTATTTCTCCCGGTCAATTCTGATGACCAGATCTGACGGAGAATGCGCCGGTATTTCTTAATGATGGTGGTTTTAGCAGCCTGCACATCCTGGACATGCCTTTGAGGTACGCCCAGGTATGTGTAGGCTTCTTCGGCGCTAAGGTGGCGGATGACATTTCCGTTGACGAGCTCCATATCGTTGTTATGGGAGCCTGACCTTCCTCTGTGCAAATGAACGACTGCACACTTGTCCAATCCGAATTCCATACCGATATCTCTCGAGTATGTGAGGGCGATGTTCAGAGATCGATGTAATTGATCTTCGCCTGATGCGTATAATTTAAGATCATCCATATTGAAAAGATGGGTGATCTTATGTACACGTTCACCAGGCGGTCCACACAAGTACCCTTGAGATTTCCGGAGAGCAACGGATAGAGGCAATAGTGAGATGCAGAAGAGCAGAGGACTCAGAGAATCTCCCTGATAGACACCTCTTTGGAATTGAACCAGTCTAGACATGGTTCGACGCTTGCCCGATGTCATGACAAAGCGTGTTTTCCAAAGAGGCATCAGGTCTTCTACAATTCTCACTATGTTTGGGTGGACATGAAGGCGTTTGAGCAACAAGCTTAAAAGCTCGTGCGATGTTGAGTCATACGCCTTCATGTAATCCAGCCAGGCTATCGACAGGTTACGCTTGTACTGGACTGCGTCCTGACAAACACACCTGTCGATAAGCAAGTTGTCCCTGCAGCCGGATACACCCATTTTGCAGCCTCGTTGTTCTACTATCCGTTGCCACACCGGTTTCACGTATTTCTCAATACGTTCGTTCAAGATGTTAGTGAACAATTTGTATAACGTATTGAGACACGTGATCGGTCTATGGTTTCTCGGATCGGACAAGTCTCCCGATTTTGGGATCAGTGTCGTTCGGCCCTCCACCAGCCAGTGCGGAATGGGTTGGTCTCCATTTATATAAGAAGTGAATATTCGGGCTAGGTGTTGATGGACAGAAGTGAACTTCTTCCACCAATAGTTGTTAATTCCATCCCAGCCCGGCGAGGAGAAATTCCTCGCTCCTGTGATGGCATTTTTCACCTCTAATGCACTGACGGGTGGGCAATCTTCACTTTCTTGTGTGACTTCGTCGCACAACTCGGTGAAGATTTCAATACCTGGAGTGTCTGCATTAAGCCTAGATGTTTTCTCGTAGATGCTCCCCCAGAATTCCTCAACTGCGGTTATCGACGGAAACTCGCTTGAGGCTGCGATACGATGTTTGAAGAGGTTGGTCGGATTCGTCCAAAATATTGCATTTTGTCGAGTTCCATCCTCCCGTCTTTGCAGCCTCTTTTTGGCATCCGCCAAAACCCGAATTTTATCAGCCAAACGTTGCTTGATGTTGAGCAACTTCAGCTTGTTCAGTGTGTGATAGTACGTCCGCAGTTGTTGTGCGAACTTCTTGACTTTAGCCGTAAATGAACGGCCAGATGTTAAATAGTCGATCACACACTGAATTCGGGAAGCGAGTTTCCGTGTCAGTCGAATCTTGCCGTTCAATTGAGACATGCGTTTTGTAACCTGCCGACTCCCCGATATCTGTACCAGATTTCGCGGAATCACCAGATCACTTGCAGCCTCGTAAACGGCACAATTGACTTGCCACAGGTCGCAGTCATCTGGAAGAGCATCCAGAAGTAGGCTATTTGCTCTGTCTATTTCTCGTTGCCTAGGCAAAACTTTCGTTGTTAAATTCTGCCTAAACACGAGTGTCGTGCTTTCATAATGTGGAGCATCTCTCCCAGCACCGCGTACGGGCTCAGTTGTTATTGCCCGCACATCCGGTACCGGTTGACAGCTGGGAACAACGAAACCTGTCCGCCTCAGATAGGCCACATAATCTCTCAGTTGTTGTTGAGAAAAGCGATCTGCCAGTTCGGGATGCATTACTGCAAACCGACTGTGCATTCGCGCCATGTAGCCTCTCTGTTGCGGACAGCTCTCCTCGTAGCAGTGCATTAGATCATGCCTGAGATCCTCCGTCCACTGAAATCGTCCGTGGGCATGTTGGGGTTGTTGTCCCGGGACACCCGTTTCGGCCCCTCCACCTCGGGACTGGGCTGCATCCGAAGCAGCCCGATGGTCAGGAGCCCTGCGCGTTGCATTTCTTGTAACCGCATGTACAGGAAGTAGGGTGGTTGGCCCTACCCCCCGTTGTTATGCCTCTCTCGTTTGTCTCTTACCTCGCCATCCACTGGGGTTGGTTACCCAATCTCTGGCAAGGTTGCTAAGAGTCCAGGGCCCACCGGCTTTAATAAGCACACGTGGAGGTGAGAGTAGGCCAATTGGGAAGATAGGCTAAGATGCAGCTTTTTGCATAGCCGCATTGTGTTACGCATCATTCCCTTTGGGCCCCTAATTATTATTATTATTATTATTATTTTTTTTTTTTTTTTTTTTTATGGTGGGGGGAAATGCGTTAGGCACCATAGGGGGTTGAAGATGTTCTGTAACCCCCCGTGTGTCGGACTCCCTGACCTTTGATGTTAACGGCAAGGTTTACCGACTAAAACCCTAACCTCCCTTGGCCCTCCAGAATCCACGTGTGCAGTCTGCAGCAGAAAAGTGGCTCCGATATCCATCTCCTCCGCTGCAGACTGCACCGGGCCATTTCGTTTGCAACTGTAACCACTCCCTCTACCATTGGGTAAGTGGTTACAGGATCTCGTGTGACCTCAGTAGACGGAGAGATCCCAGTAGCACTGCTTTCTGCATTCGGTCTGCGATGGAACTTGCATGTTCTCGACAGGCCGGAATGCTTTTGATGTTTTGGAGGAAAGTTGGTCTCATTCCTCCCAGCACTCCAATTATCAGCACGACGAGCTTGATTTTGAACCCTCGATACAGCTTGCGAATCTCGAACAGGAGTTCCTGATATTTCATCCGTTTTTCGTCCTCTTTGCTGACTATATTTGTTTCTGCTGGTGCAGAAAACTCGATGACGAAGATGTATTTGTCATCGAAGTCAACAAGGACGATGTCAGGCTTATTGGCTGATATTTGCCTGCTCGTCGGGAATGAGTAATTCCAGTATATTCGGCACGACTCTTTCCCGACAACGGATTCAATATCAGTGGGGACGTACGGCAAAACTGGGGTTGCATCAATACCATAAGTGCTGCGAAGATGGTAATACAGCACTCGAAGAGCCGCATTGTGACGTTCGATGTATGCTGAAACTGCATTTTTTTTTTTTTGTTTTTTTTTTTTTTTTTTTGACGGAGGGGGGAAATGCATGAGGCACCATAGGGGGTTGAAGATGTTGTGTAACCCCCCGTGTGTCGGACTCCCTCACCTTTGATGTTAACGGCAAGTTTTACCGACTAAAACCCTAACCTCCCTTGGCTCTCCAGAATCCACGTGTGCAGTCTGCAGTAGAAAAGTGGCTCCGATATCCATCTCCTCCGCTGCAGACTGCACCGGGCCATTTCGTTTGCAACTGTAACCACTCCCTCTACCATTGGGTAAGTGGTTACAGGATCTCGTGTGACCTCAGTAGACGGAGAGATCCCAGCAGCACTGCTTTCTGCATTCGGCCTGCGATGGAACTTGCATGTTCTCGACAGGCCGGAATGCTTTTGATGTTTTGGAGGAAAGTTGGTCTCGTTCCTCCCAGCACTCCAATTATCAGCACGACGAGCTTGATTTTGAACCCTCGATACAGCTTGCGAATCTCGAACAGGAGTTCCTGATATTTCATCCGTTTTTCGTCCTCTTTGCTGACTATATTTGTTTCTGCTGGTGCAGAAAACTCGATGACGAAGATGGATTTGTCATCGAAGTCAACAAGGACGATGTCAGGCTTATTGGCTGATATTTGCCTGCTCGTCGGGAATGAGTAATTCCAGTATATTCGGCACGACTCATTCCCGACAACGGATTCAATATCAGTGGGGACGTACGGCAAAACTGGGGTTGCATCAATACCATAAGTGCTGCGAAGATGGTAATACAGCACTCGAAGAGCCGCATTGTGACGTTCGATGTATGCTGAAACTGCATATATTGGACATGCTGCCAAAAGAAGCATTAGTGTCTCAGCATGACATCTACACAATCTACAAAGCGTACTCTGTACCGCCTGGTGTAAGATGTTCTTGCGGTACGCTAAGGTATTGATGACCCCATCCTGGCACGCGAAGATAAAACCCTCGGTCTCGGATTTCAAGCCGGCTGATCTGAAGAAGGAGAAGGTCATCTCTGCCGACAAGCCAAGTTGTTGGACATTTCGAAAGAATTGTCCATGCAACGGCTTGTCGATATGCCTTCCCTCCAACATACTTTGTTGTTCCTTCCGTATGTTAGCCCTGAGACGCACTGGGCACAGATTGATGACTGATTCAGCCTCCTGCGCACCACTACGTCCAACGTTGAAAACCAGACCGAGGTTTCGCGCCGCTCGTTCCGCCGCGTTGTACAAAAACGCCCCCTTCCCCTGAATTTCATGCTGATGTACTAGCATCATCAGGGGATCCTCCGTTCGATTAATCACGTCGCAAGCTGTTTCGAGGACCAATCGGTCATGCATACACTCCAGGCTTAAAAGGCCACGACCTCCCATATTTCGGGGCAAATACAGACGTTCCACGGAAGATCTTGGATGCAAACTGCGTTGCATACAAATCATCTTCCGTGTGCTTCGGTCAAGATCCCTTAGCTCGTCAACGTTCCACTTCAGTGCTCCAAAAGAATAGAGCACTGGTGATACGGCCAACATATTCGTGGCTGCCACCTTATTTCTCCCGGTCAATTCTGATGACCAGATCTTACGGAGAATGCGCCGGTATTTCTTAATGATGGTGGTTTTAGCAGCCTGCACATCCTGGACATGCCTTTGAGGTATGCCCAGGTATGTGTAGGCTTCTTCGGCGCTAAGGTGACGGATGACATTTCCGTTGACGAGCTCCATATCGTTGTTATGGGAGCCTGACATTCCTCTGTGCAAATGAACGACTGCACACTTGTCCAATCCGAATTCCATACCGATATCTCTCGAGTATGTGAGGGCGATGTTCAGAGATCGATGTAATTGATCTTCGCCTGATGCGTATAATTTAAGATCATCCATATAGAAAAGATGGGTGATCTTATGTACACGTTCACCAGGCGGTCCACACATATACCCTTGAGATTTCCGGAGAACAACGGATAGAGGCAATAGTGAGATGCAGAAGAGCAGAGGACTCAGAGAATCTCCCTGATAGACACCTCTTTGGAATTGAACCAGTCTAGACATGGTTCGACGCTTGCCCGATGTCATGACAAAGCGTGTTTTCCAAAGAGGCATCAGGTCTTCTACAATTCTCACTATGTTTGGGTGGACATGAAGGCGTTTGAGCAACAAGCTTAAAAGCTCGTGCGATGTTGAGTCATACGCCTTCATGTAATCCAGCCAGGCTATCGACAGGTTACGCTTGTACTGGACTGCGTCCTGACAAACACACCTGTCGATAAGCAAGTTGTCCTTGCAGCCGGATACACCCATTTTGCAGCCTCGTTGTTCTACTATCCGTTGCCACACCGGTTTCACGGATTTCTCAATACGTTCGTTCAAGATGTTAGTGAACAATTTGTATAACGTATTGAGACACGTGATCGGTCTATGGTTTCTCGGATCGGACAAGTCTCCCGATTTTGGGATCAGTGTCGTTCGGCCCTCCACCAGCCAGTGCGGAATGGGTTGGTCTCCATTTATATAAGAGGTGAATATTCGGGCTAGGTGTTGATGGACAGAAGTGAACTTCTTCCACCAATAGTTGTTAATTCCATCCCAGCCCGGCGAGGAGAAATTCCTCGCTCCTGAGATGGCATTTTTCACCTCTAACGCACTGACGGGTGGGCAATCTTCACTTTGTTGTGTGACTTCGTCGCACAACTCGGTGAAGATTTCAATACCTGGAGTGTCTGCATTAAGCCTAGATGTTTTCTCGTAGATGCTCCCCCAGAATTCCTCAACTGCGGTTATCGACGGAAACTCGCTTGAGGCTGCGATACGATGTTTGAAGAGGTTGGAAGGATTCGTCCAAAATATTGCATTTTGTCGAATTCCATCCTCCCGTCTTTGCAGCCTCTTTTTGGCATCCGCCAAAACCCGAATTTTATCAGCCAAACGTTGCTTGATGTTGAGCAACTTCAGCTTGTTCAGTGTGTGATAGTACGTCCGCAGTTGTTGTGCGAACTTCTTGACTTTAGCCGTAAATGAACGGCCAGATGTTAAATAGTCGATCACACACTGAATTCGGGAAGCGAGTTTCCGTGTCAGTCGAATCTTGCCGTTCAATTGAGACATGCGTTTTGTAATCTGCCGACCCCCCGATATCTGTACCAGATTTCGCGGAATCACCAGATCACTTGCAGCCTCGTAAACGGCACAATTGACTTGCCACAGGTCGCAGTCATCTGGAAGAGCATCTAGAAGTAGGCTATTTGCTCTGTCTATTTCTCGTTGCTTAGGTAAAACTTTCGTTGTTAAATTCCGCCTAAACACGAGTGTCGTGCTTTCATAATGTGGAGCATCTCTCCCAGCACCGCGTACGGGCTCAGTTGTTATTGCCCGCACATCCGGTACCGGTTGACAGCTGGGAACAACGAAACCTGTCCGCCTCAGATAGGCCACATAATCTCTCAGTTGTTGTTGAGAAAAGCGATCTGCCAGTTCGGGATGCATTACTGCAAACCGACTGTGCATTCGCGCCATGTAGCCTCTCTGTTGCGGACAGCTCTCCTCGTAGCAGTGCATTAGATCTTGCCTGAGATCCTCCGTCCACTGAAATCGTCCGTGGGCATGTTGGGGTTGTTGTCCCGGGACACCCGTTTCGGCCCCTCCACCTCGGGACTGGGCTGCATCCGAAGCAGCCCGATGGTCAGGAGCCCTGCGCGTTGCATTTCTTGTAACCGCATGTACAGGGAGTAGGGTGGTTGGCCCTACCCCCGTTGTTATGCCTCTCTCGTTTGTCTCTTACCTCGCCATCCACTGGGGTTGGTTACCCAATCTCTGGCAAGGTTGCTAAGAGTCCAGGGCCCACCGGCTTTAATAAGCAAACGTGGAGGTGAGAGTAGGCCATTTGGGAAGATAGGCTAAGATGCGGCTTTTTGCAAAGCCGCATTGTGTTACGCATCATTCCCTTTGGGCCCCTGACGTTCGATGTATGCTGAAACTGCATTTTTCATACCTTGGCCCTCCAGAATCCACGTGTGCAGTCTGCAGTAGAAAAGTGGCTCCGATATCCATCTCCTCCGCTGCAGACTGCACCGGGCCATTTGTTTGCAACTGTAACCACTCCCTCTACCATTGGGTAAGTGGTTACAGGATCTCGTGTGACCTCAGTAGACGGAGAGATCTCAGTAGCACTGCTTTCTGCATTCGGCCTGCGATGGAATTTGCATGTTCTCGACAGGCCGGAATGTTTTTGATGTTTTGGAGGAAAGTTGGTCTCATTCCTCCCAGCACTCCAATTATCAGCACGACGAGCTTGATTTTGAATCCTCGATACAGCCTGCGAATCTCGAACAGGAGTTCCTGATATTTCATCCGTTTTTCGTCCTCTTTGCTGACTATATTTGTTTCTGCTGGTGCAGAAAACTCGATGACGAAGATGGATTTGTCATCGAAGTCAACAAGGACGATGTCAGGCTTATTGGCTGATATTTGCCTGCTCGTCGGGAATGAGTAATTCCAGTATATTCGGCAAGACTCATTCCCGACTACGGATTCAATATCAGTGGGGACGTACGGCAAAACTGGGGTTGCATCAATACCATAAGTGCTGCGAAGATGGTAATACAGCACTCGAAGAGCCGCATTGTGACGTTCGATGTATGCTGAAACTGCATATATTGGACATGCTGCCAAAAGATGCATTAGTGTCTCAGCATGACATCTACACAATCTACAAAGCGTACTCTGTACCGCCTGGTGTAAGATGTTCTGGCGGTACGCTAAGGTATTGATGACCCCATCCTGGCACGCGAAGATAAAACCCTCGGTCTCGGATTTCAAGCCGGCTGATCTTAAGAAGGAGAAGGTCATCTCTGCCGACAAGCCAAGTTGTTGGACATTTCGAAAGAATTGTCCATGCAACGGCTTGTCGATATGCCTTCCCTCCAACATACGGAGTTGTTCCTTCCGTATGTTAGCTCTGAGACGCACTGGGCACAGATTGATGACTGATTCAGCCTCCTGTGCACCACTACGTCCCACGTTGAAAACCAGACCGAGGTTTCGCGCCGCTCGTTCCGCCGCGTTGTACAAAAACGCCCCCTTCCCTGAATTTCATGCTGATGTACTAGCATCATCAGGGGATCCTCCGTTCGATTAATCACGTCGCAAGCTGTTTCGAGGACCAATCGGTCATGCATACACTCCAGGCTTAAAAGGCCACGACCTCCCATATTTCGGGGCAAATACAGTCGTTCCACGGAAGATCTTGGATGCAAACTGCGTTGCATACAAATCATCTTCCGTGTGCTTCGGTCAAGATCCCTTAGCTCGTCAACATTCCACTTCAGTGCTCCAAAAGAATAGAGCACTGGTGATACGGCCAACATATTCGTGGCTGCCACCTTATTTCTCCCGGTCAATTCTGATGACCAGATCTGACGGAGAATGCGCCGGTATTTCTTAATGATGGTGGTTTTAGCAGCCTGCACATCCTGGACATGCCTTTGAGGTACGCCCAGGTATGTGTAGGCTTCTTCGGCGCTAAGGTGGCGGATGACATTTCCGTTGACGAGCTCCATATCGTTGTTATGGGAGCCTGACCTTCCTCTGTGCAAATGAACGACTGCACACTTGTCCAATCCGAATTCCATACCGATATCTCTCGAGTATGTGAGGGCGATGTTCAGAGATCGATGTAATTGATCTTCGCCTGATGCGTATAATTTAAGATCATCCATATAGAAAAGATGGGTGATCTTATGTACACGTTCACCAGGCGGTCCACACATGTACCCTTGAGATTTCCGGAGAACAACGGATAGAGGCAATAGTGAGATGCAGAAGAGCAGAGGACTCAGAGAATCTCCCTGATAGACACCTCTTTGGAATTGAACCAGTCTAGACATGGTTCGACGCTTGCCCGATGTCATGACAAAGCGTGTTTTCCAAAGAGGCATCAGGTCTTCTACAATTCTCACTATGTTTGGGTGGACATGAAGGCGTTTGAGCAACAAGCTTAAAAGCTCGTGCGATGTTGAGTCATACGCCTTCATGTAATCCAGCCAGGCTATCGACAGGTTACGCTTGTACTGGACTGCGTCCTGACAAACACACCTGTCGATAAGCAAGTTGTCCTTGCAGCCGGATACACCCATTTTGCAGCCTCGTTGTTCTACTATCCGTTGCCACACCGGTTTCACGGATTTCTCAATACGTTCGTTCAAGATGTTAGTGAACAATTTGTATAACGTATTGAGACACGTGATCGGTCTATGGTTTCTCGGATCGGACAAGTCTCCCGATTTTGGGATCAGTGTCGTTCGGCCCTCCACCAGCCAGTGCGGAATGGGTTGGTCTCCATTTATATAAGAGGTGAATATTCGGGCTAGGTGTTGATGGACAGAAGTGAACTTCTTCCACCAATAGTTGTTAATTCCATCCCAGCCCGGCGAGGAGAAATTCTTCGCTCCTGTGATGGCATTTTTCACCTCTAATGCACTGACGGGTGGGCAATCTTCACTTTGTTGTGTGACTTCGTCGCACAACTCGGTGAAGATTTCAATACCTGGAGTGTCTGCATTAAGCCTAGATGTTTTCTCGTAGATGCTCCCCCAGAATTCCTCAACTGCGGTTATCGACGGAAACTCGCTTGAGGCTGCGATACGATGTTTGAAGAGGTTGGAAGGATTCGTCCAAAATATTGCATTTTGTCGAATTCCATCCTCCCGTCTTTGCAGCCTCTTTTTGGCATCCGCCAAAACCCGAATTTTATCAGCCAAACGTTGCTTGATGTTGAGCAACTTCAGCTTGTTCAGTGTGTGATAGTACGTCCGCAGTTGTTGTGCGAACTTCTTGACTTTAGCCGTAAATGAACGGCCAGATGTTAAATAGTCGATCACACACTGAATTCGGGAAGCGAGTTTCCGTGTCAGTCGAATCTTGCCGTTCAATTGAGACATGCGTTTTGTAATCTGCCGACTCCCCGATATCTGTACCAGATTTCGCGGAATCACCAGATCACTTGCAGCCTCGTAAACGGCACAATTGACTTGCCACAGGTCGCAGTCATCTGGAAGAGCATCTAGAAGTAGGCTATTTGCTCTCTCTATTTCTCGTTGCTTAGGCAAAACTTTCGTTGTTAAATTCCGCCTAAACACGAGTGTCGTGCTTTCATAATGTGGAGCATCTCTCCCAGCACCGCGTACGGGCTCAGTTGTTATTGCCCGCACATCCGGTACCGGTTGACAGCTGGGAACAACGAAACCTGTCCGCCTCAGATAGGCCACATAATCTCTCAGTTGTTGTCGAGAAAAGCGATCTGCCAGTTCGGGATGCATTACTGCAAACTGACTGTGCATTCGCGCCATGTAGCCTCTCTGTTGCGGACAGCTCTCCTCGTAGCAGTGCATTAGATCTTGCCTGAGATCCTCCGTCCACTGAAATCGTCCGTGGGCATGTTGGGGTTGTTGTCCCGGGACACCCGTTTCGGCCCCTCCACCTCGGGACTGGGCTGCATCCGAAGCAGCCCGATGGTCAGGAGCCCTGCGCGTTGCATTTCTTGTAACCGCATGTACAGGGAGTAGGGTGGTTGGCCCTACCCCCCGTTGTTATGCCTCTCTCGTTTGTCTCTTACCTCGCCATCCACTGGGGTTGGTTACCCAATCTCTGGCAAGGTTGCTAAGAGTCCAGGGCCCACCGGCTTTAATAAGCACACGTGGAGGTGAGAGTAGGCCATTTGGGAAGATAGGCTAAGATGCGGCTTTTTGCAAAGCCGCATTGTGTTACGCATCATTCCCTTTGGGCCCCTGACGTTCGATGTGTGCTGAAACTGCATTATTATTATTAGTATTATTATTATTATTATTATTATTATTATTATTATTATTATTGTTATTACTGTTACTACTATTATTATTATTGTTATTACTATTATTGTTATTATTTAATGAGAGATAAAAGACACCATTGGGGCCTACTAACTTTTAACCGTTTATATAAAAAAAAATGTATCATTTGTATAGTACAAATTGTTCTATTATTAGTATACTAACAGAATACAACTTTAACAAGAATGGAAGATCATTCATTGAATGTTCATAACTTGAGGCACATACTTCTTATTCAAAATAGTATATTATGCGTCAAGGACGAAATTTACGTCCAGTTTCGGAGCGGGTAGATTTGAACTTTCCACCCACTGGGCGTGAAGTGGGACATAGGATAAATTCTTACACTGTATGTCCATTTAACGCCTAATAGTCGTAAAACCGTGATTTATGCGTATTGTGACGAAATAGTAGTTTTCGATCCATGGCCGTAAAAATTCTTTTTCGGCCTGAGTAGGGATTGTGCGTCCGAGGACCGGCGTAGCCGGTCCGAGGATCGTGTACAGTCCCAACTACGAGGCCGAAAAAATGTACGGCCAAGAATCGAACATTACTTTTTTCTTCATAAGTGTCCACGTAAAATGCCAATTTTACGGACACGGATGAAGAAAATAGCTTTCAATGCACACTACAATATATACCAAATTTTATGGAGCTACGTCCATAAAATATAAATTTTCTAAAAATATAACATTTCCAACTTCGTTACATTTATTCTGAGTATGTCTCCCATTCACACCTTTCGCCTTGCGAATATACCCACACTCACAATGGATAAAAGCGCGTGTGCCTTCATTCTATTTGCGAAAAAGTGATGCATGAAAGAACATTATAATATTGCGTAAAAAATGATATCATCAACCTGCCTTCTGTTTACATTTTTACTCGCTTTTTTATTTCTTTTAGTAATTCACTTTCCTTCACTGAGTTTTCTTTGTAAGAAATTTCATTATTTCTGACTAGTATTGTAGATTTATAAACATATTTCTTATAATTAATTTTCAACGCGTCTTCTCCATTTATACTCACGCTTGCTGCTGATTCCATTGAAATATCTTCTTCGTGATGACACATCGCAACATCTTCGTTTTGTGGAATATTGAGCATATTTGCCTGCAAAATGTATGTATTTTATTTCCTTAGTTTGCAACAGCAGTAATTTACGAAAATAGTTCGTTTAACATAACCCATTAACGCCCAAAACGCCTTTTCTTTCATTTCAATTTCGGCCAAGTATTTCGTATCAAAATCGAAGCTGAAAAAAAATGAAAGATACATATCATACTATTCTCAAGGTCGCTCTTCAAGATTCCGAGGTCAAAATTGAATTTTAGCCACCAGGAATTCCAATATGGCGCCAATTTTGAAAAAAAATTGCCAAAAAATTGGGAAATATTTTTTCTCATCAATTTTTTTCATGCTATGAGCATATTTGGATTCTATTAAAACTATGCACAAAGGTGCACAAAATATTTGACTTTTAAGAAAAAATGTTACTTTCATACCCCACATCATCGTAACGACCTCAAAATGGCGTCCTCAATGAAAATTTCTTGGAAAAATGTCTGGACGCTTTAACTAAAAAGAAATCCTAAACTATAATATCTGGAATTCTTTCCCTCGATAACTATCAACTTTTGGAAAAAATTGCAAAGAACAAAAAATGCTTAGAATTGATCATAGAATATACTGAATTTTTTTCAGAATTTTTCGTAAATATTTTAATCTTTTTAAAAAAAATATAGACAAAAATTTTTCAAAATTTCAACCAAAAAATCTGAAAAAATTCCACTATATTTCTCGAGGAATTCTAAAAACTTTTCATTCTTCGCATTTTTTTAAAAAAGCTCATAGTTTTTTGGTTAGAGCGTCCAGAAATTTTTCCAAGAAATTTTCATTGAGGACGCCATTTTGAGGTCGTTACAATGGATTACATGCCAAAATATTAAAAAAATATAATATTATTGTATTTAATATTACAAAAAGGAATATTATTGTAAAAATATTATTTATAAAAAATATTACAATGATTTAATATTATGACACTAAAAATTTATCGAACCATGAATATATATTACACTGTGTATGCAAGTAATATGAGCATAGGTAAACACTAAATGGAAAACAAATGTCAGTAATAATTTAATATCCAATATGAGGTTGACGTATGCTCTGCGACAAAAATAAAAGACATTGCCTAACGGAAAAAAATTATTGCATCCATTAAAAATGAATGTACTATGAAAAATAACTCAAATAAAAACTATGAATTACGCGGTTCCATGACTATTCACCACAAAACAAATTCAACACACAAAGTTAACAACTTTCTAATTCAACTTGAAAAATAATGCACATAGATTTACAATGATCTAAATATTATTACACCAATATACCTATACCATACCATACTAGAATATATATATTAGAATTTGTGTCCGCATGTCCCTAAAGCATTATGTGCAGGGGTCTGTCCCCCCCCCCCCCACTACAAAAAAACCTAACCCACTCGCATGTAACAGCGCCTAAAACCGTCTGAATGCCAATTTTGAAAATCAGAAACCAATAAACTAAACCCCCATAAAATACGAACTTTTACCACGTTGCCACATTCATATGTGTCAAGTTCGGCTTATAACATGCAAAAATATAATAATAGCCAAATTATATACAATAAAAATTGTTTACAATCTTACCATAGCTGTTTTTAATCTTGCCATAGTTGTTTTTACTCTTACCATGCTTTTTTTAACAACAATATTTATTACCATAATATTTTGAATCGAAATATTTTAAGAAATAATATTTTTATCATAATATTTTTTCTAATAATATTATTCACAATAATATTTTTTACAATAATATTTTACAATAATATTTTTAAAAATAATATTATGACCTGATACCGTTACAATGATGTGGAGTATAAAAGTAAAATTTTTTCTTAAAAGACAAATATTTTGTGCACCTTTGTACATAGTTTTAATAGAATCCAAATATTGTCATAGAATGAAAAAAATTGACAAGAAAAAATATTTCCCAATTTTTTGGCAATTTCTTTCAAATTTGGCGCCATATTGGAATTCCTGGTGGCTAAAATTCAATTTTCACCTCGGAATCTTGAAGAGCGACCTTGAGAATAGTATGACATGTACCTTTCATTTTTTCTCAACTTGGATTTTGATACGGAATACTTGGCCGAAATCGAAGTAAAAGAAAAGGCGTTTTGAGCGTTAATGGGATAAGGCTGTGTCTAAATCCACGTACAAATAAAAAATCGTTATACACGGTCTATGTAAATGAAATGGGTAAAATTGGTTTGCCTCGAAGAAATTTTTTTTGTGTTCACCATAACTTTTTTCAATTTGTAAATTAATTTAGAAAAATATGGAAGCACTTTTTCAAAAATGAATTTTTTTTTTCGAATTGAAATTTATGGGTCATCAAAATTGTGTACACTTTTATTTCAGCACCACTGAATTCCTCGTCAAAAATCAGTATAAATAAATATATATATATATATTTTAAAGGTGTCTGTTATAGAGCTGATTTTGTTGCTGAACCCTACCGTTAAGTCCGTATACAGTGGCAATGATTTCAAGTAAAAGTCTGTAAGAGTGGGTTTTCCTGGTCATCGAGATTCTATACTGTTTGTTAACAATGATGGTACGTAATTTTCTTTATAAGGTCTACTTTCTCTTTGAATAAGGTTTTAAATTAAAGTTTGTTTTTTCCTTTTTAAAAACAGTATTAAACATCGAAACCATAAATTAATAACAAAAAGTGACCGCGCTGGCTCAAGTTGTAGTTTATTAAATAGCAAGTTGCTGATAACTGTGACTAATTGCATTTCGAATCGGACAGCGGTGAAATATTTACATTTCAAAAATATTATTTTCCATTACATATTTCCGTCAAATTCGTTATCAGAGTCTTCAAAAATCAAAATTGTTTCCTAATTTAGGCGATACGTTGCCCTAAAAGCGGTGGCACTAAAGCCTAAACGATCATGAAGTGTATCGTCGGAAAGACGGAAAAGTTATCGCCCGATGCGGAAGGACACACGTGCGTCCGCATTTAGAAATACAGTTCATTCAGATATTCCAGAAAGTGACAAAAGAAGACACCCTAAAAGAGAAGTAGGGGAGCGGCGGGTAATGCGGCGCACCAATCGTAAATCGGCGAGTAAATAAATAATATTAGCTAATTGAATTTTTTAAAAAGAAGAACACATGGTTTAAATCCTCAGGATTGATAAATGTATAACGAAATTTATGTTTGCATTAATTAAAATGATTAAATTAATATTTTTCTAGAAAGTTCTTGTGCGCCAAGTTATCCTTCCTGTTGGGTAAGTTGGCGCACTAAAATTTACTTATGATAATCGATAAGTAAATATCAGGAAATCTTTTTTTAAAATGCAAAGATTGATTCTTTATTCCAAGGTTTACAAGATTTCGAAAAGCACATTTCACAAAAAATTCGATAACTTTCATTATTAATACGTAAATTGTCGATACCTGTATGATCCTCGGTTACTAACCTCAAAACGTCTAAAAATAACTTTTATTGATAAAAATTAAACCGTTACTTTAAATCGGATAATTTTTTTCCTGCGATCTTAGAATTCGGAAATATAGCCAGTTACGCTTTTACCCTTATTCCAAATTTTATGGATTTCTTAAAACAATGGTGCGCCAAGTTACCCAATGCGCCAAATCACCCGCCGCTCCCCTATATTGTTGGTTATGAAATCGAATAAGTTAAAAATTTTCCAAATTTCATCAACTTGGCAAAAATCTCCTTTATGCCGTCTTCGCTTGTAACTTTCTGGAATATATTTCTGATATGAACATAAAGTTATGTATGACTGATTCCATCTCAAATCGTACAGAGCGGACTGGGTCATGTTCTCAGAATAAGTTTATACCGAAGTATATGATTCAATAATGAAAATAAGGAGACCCGTATTTTACCGTTTGTCGAAAAAAAAATTTGTGGCGAAGTTAGGAGCTTCCGAAGTTTAGCCCTCTTTTGACTGAAAGGGACACAATTTTTAATAAAAAATCCCATATTTTCATTAATAATTAACTTATTCAGTAAACAAAAATTTTAATTTTGTGAAATAACAAAATGGGGGTTATTTTAGTGAAAAAATGTAAAACTGAATTTCTCAAAAACCCCACCTTCAAAAATGTTCAAATTTTTTGTGCAAGTTCGTAAACATATAAAGTACCTTTCCACAAAATTTAATTTCTGGTAAAGCATTCCTTCATATGTAAAAAAATTATTTTATGCCCGGGCGTGCGTAAAGTTAGTGCGTAAAGTCATTTTTTCAGTGCGTAAAGTGATTTTTTTTAAACTAGTGCGTAAAGTGTCTCACGAGGAGCTGCAGGCGCCGAGTGAGACACTTTACGCACTAGTTTAAAAAAAATCACTTTACGCATTGGACACAAAATGACTTTACACACGCACTTTAACGCACGCACCGGGCATAAAATATCGTATGCCTCTCGTGCGTAACTTTTTTCACTCGAGCGACAGTCCCCCACTCGTCACCGGCTTCGCCGGAGCCTTGTTTGCACGTGTCCCTCTCGTGAAAAAAAGTACACTTTACGCACTAGTTGCATAATATACTATTATGAAAATGTCACATTTCTTCGTAAACACTGATAAGAACCCAAAAAATATCTATATTTTATTTCTGTTTTTATTGTAATAACTACATATAAATACAAGAAATGTGTAGTAGTAACAAGGAATTACATTTAATTATTTACACACATAAATCAATTGACAAAATCTCTCAAAGGTGTCTATTTAACCCATTAAGGCCCATACCTAGCACAGCACATATAGCGCCAAACTAAATTTTGGAAATAGGATATTCACCAAAAATAAAATATCCCTATAAATTTCTTTATAAAAAATAATTATTTATAACAATTTGTTACAAACAATTTTGTCAAAAGTGATTTTGGACGAAATCCGGCTGCGCCAATCGATTCTACGGGAAAAATTACGTGGAAAACATGTATAATTTTTTGTTAAAAGTCAATTTGTTGTCAAAAATAAAAATAATAACCCTTAATGGGTTAAATAGACATCTTTGAGAGATTTTGTCAATTGATTTATGTGTGTAAATAATTGAATGTAGTTTCTTGTTACTTCTAAACATTTCTAAAAATAAACTATAGTTATTTTGCGTTCATAGCAGTGTTTACGAAGAAATATAGATATTTTCAGAAAATAATTTTGTTACATATGAAGGAATGCTTTACCAGAAATGAAATTTTGGAGGAAGGCACTTTATATGTCTACGAACTTGCACAAAAGATTTGAACATTTTTAAAGGTGGGGTTTTTGAGAAATTCAATTTTACATTTTTTCAGTAAAATTACCGCCATTTTGTCATTTAACAAAATTAAAAATTTTTTTACCGTCATTTGATAGAGAATACATTCCTACATTACATGCAAAAAGAAATTTTGGAATATGTTAATTATTCGTGAAAATATGGGATATTTTATTAAAAGTTGTGTCTCTTTCAGTCAAAAGAGGGCTAATCTTCGGAAGCTCCTAACTTCGCCATAAAATTTTTTTTCGACAAACGTTGAAATACGGGTATCCTTACTTTCATTATTGAATAATATACTTCGGTATAAACTTATTCTGAGAACATGACCCAGTCCGCTTTGTACGATTTGAGATGGAATCAGTCGTCTTTATTTTGTTACGCATTTGTAGACATATATATTCCATATGTCCATATATGTCCATATATGTCCACACACACACACACACACAAAATTTTAATTCTTTAAGCTTATTCGCTTTCATATCAAATATATTCATAAAATATATATATACATATGTCTAAAAGTATTGAACAAAATAAATAACTATATTTTTAAATTAGAAACATATTCCAGGAAGTTACAAGCGAAGACAATTGAATAAAAGTATCAAAGTATAATACAAATACCTCATACAACATATATTTCAACGAGATGCACTGTACAAAATCTGATGAAACAGACCGTAGGTCTGGACGAAGTATGGAATGTGATAATTTATCAATTATTAAATATGACTACATTTACTGTTAAGTTTGTATGATTGAAAGGTGACTTCTTACATATGATTGTCGAACTCTTGAAAGTGTTCTAGGATGTATGTCTTCCTTTTTGCCTGTTTGGAGATATTTTTTGTATGGACGTCGTTCCATTCTTGTGCACTTTCTCAACTTTAAACAATAATACTTCAACCTCAACTTTAATCTTTTCGACACTTTTGTACATATACCGGTACGTTCTAACGTATTCTTGATTTCACTCACGTGGGTTTGTTGTTATATGACATAGGCAACGTGACATGCGCGGTACCTTTTCACGCGAGGGACGTATACATACACATGGTATAAATATACAAGGTATAACGGGGCGCACGCCGGAAAGTGGGAGACTCCAACGACCAATTTTTTTATTTTGATACTAGAATACTATTTTCTAACAATTAGTGTCAAATCCTTTCCGACGCTATGAAATGTACATGTACGTATTTGTATTTAAAAAATAAGTGGATGGTTTCAAATTTGCACCACGTCCTGTTTCGTCCTGAAGTATACAAGACAGACGGCACGACCACTGAGAGAGACCACCGACTGCGGCGAAATGTGATTGGTCACTACCGTGCATGCACGTCTCTTAATTTGTATGATCATGGTTACATGTACTTTGTACAAAGTAATTTCCAATCTAGTCCGCGCTTGTACATTGTATGTTGTCATGTTCCTGCTCTAGTCAAAGTAGATCTCAAAAGTATAAAACGTGCATATTAAATATACAACGTGCTTTATTTTATTAATATAAGTATGACGGAAATTAAGTTCGCTAGTGTACGGTTTGAGGACCATCGGGATAAATTGTATACCGTTCCTATTGAATACGTGCGAACCTACAAAGAAGTGCGTAAAATTTTTCCGAAAAACGAAACGAATTTCAGTCCGAAAGAAAAATACCGAGTACGTTGGTACAAATGCGGTTCCACAAAATTTCAAATTGGTTGTTGCTCAACATGTGATCATTATTCGTACTACAAAGCACACGTCGTATGCCTTGCCTGTAAGTAGTGAATAATATTCTACATTTATTATTATTATTATTATTATTATTATTATTTATTTATATTCATTGTTATGTGCTAATTTTTCTAATAAACAAAAACGAGGTTTCACTTTGCAATTACGTTGCATAGATAGAAAGCTGTATGTTCAATGAAAACAAATAAAACATTTCAAATATATTTTACATTATTTGTTTGCAGCATCAGAAGAGGAGATTACCAATAAATTAAATTGCTCTCGAATTAAGTTTTGTAAGGAAGTATTTGATCCACAAGTTAGTACTGACAATTCCGTCCTATCAGATTATCTTTCGTCAAATGATCAGAAAAATTCACGCCAGCCATCCAGCAAAATACAAAAATGCAAAGTAAGTATATGATTATTTCGAAAAATATACTTGTATTTTCAAATGTCTAGAAAATGAATTATCCCTGTCGAAAATAATTTTCGTTTATCTGCTACAATCCACTTCACTAATACTTTTATATATTTCATAATAATAATAATAATAACAAAAACGAAACGTCTTTGTTGTAGCAGATTAAATATAAAAAATCAAATTACGTATAACGCAATGTAAAATCTATTCATAAATAGGCGAGTTTCAGCTCAACACTGTTTTGCATACTAACGTTATAGAAAGAAATTTTTTCTTTTAATTGATCTGAACCCAATTGATGTAATCGTATTATTGCTTTCGTATAGAAACTAAAATTGTTTTTTAATGTTTGAAACTCGATTTCATCTTACTGAAAAATTTCAACTCTGTAGTTTTACTGTGGTAATATTATTGAAGGCCAAAAACTTTTTGATAGACACGTTGTTTATTTCCAATGGGTACATGCCTCTATGTGATTTGAAGGTTCATTGAAGCATGACAAGAGTAAAGCTGTCAACTATACACTATATTTATATTATTTAATACGTAATGATATGTATTGCTCGACTCTATATATTACACTAAAATTGTCTATCCATACACAGTATTTACCACCGATAATAGAATTTAGGTTTAGAACCATCTTTCGACCAAAATTTCACTATCGATACAAGATTTATGACTAAACCCTTCTTTCAAGTAGTGTTACCAAATCTTTTGATCATAGTTTCACTATTGGTAGAAGGTTTTGAGATCTGAAATTGTATAAAATGTAGAACTTTATATAAAGAATTCATGACATTTATTAACCGATAGTATACACCCTGCTGAAAATCGTTCATGTACGTACTACATGTTTACCACACGTTTATATGTTGTATGTACCACATGTCTCCATGTACTTTACCACATGTTTTTTTAGTGATTTGCCATATGTTTTACAAGATGTTTTACAAGATGTTTTACAAGTGGTTTTACAAGGTGTTTTGCTAATTGTTTTCCAAGATGTTTTACAACATGTATTTTTGATGGTTATCTCGCTGGTATTTTCAAAGTCGTTTACCATAGGTTTTACGACATGTTTTACAAGATGTTACACACATTATTTCTTCAATTTACTTAATTTATGTTTTTTCGATTTTTAAGGTCCTTGCTCTCGTAGTTAATTTTTCTAAAAATACGTAAAAATTACTTCATACATATCTACAACTAATGTGACCCCTAAGAAACTTCGGACAAAATTCCTTCCCCCACCCCCACCCCTCTAAAGGGCAATTTTCATGTTTTTTCGATTTTTGAGGTCCTTGCTCTCGTAGTTAATTTTTCTAAAAATGCGTAAAAATTACTTCATACATATCTACAACTAATGTGACCCCTAAGAAACTTCGGACAAAATTCCTTCCCCCACCCCCACCCCTCTAAAGGGCAATTTTCATGTTTTTTCGATTTTTGAGGTCCTTGCTCTCTTAGTTAATTTTTCTAAAAATGCGTAAAAATTACTTCATACATATCTACAACTAATGTGACCCCTAAGAAACTTCCGACAAAATTCCTTCCCCCACCCCCACCCCTCTAAAGGGCAATTTTCATGTTTTTTCGATTTTTGAGGTCCTTGCTCTCGTAGTTAATTTTTCTAAAAATGCGTAAAAATTACTTCATACATATCTACAACTAATGTGACCCCTAAGAAACTTCGGACAAAATTCCTTCCCCCACCACCACCCCTCTAAATGGCAATTTCCATGTTTTTTCGATTTTTAAGGTCCTTGCTCTCGTAGTTAATTTTTCTAAAAATGCGTAAAAATTACTTCATACATATCTACAACTAATGTGACCCCTAAGAAACTTCGGACAAAATTCCTTCCCCCACCCCCGCCCCTCTAAACGTCAATTTCCATGTTTTTTCGATTTTTAAGGTCCTTGCTGTCGTAGTTAATTTTTCTAAAAATGCGTAAAAATTACTTCATACATATCTACAACTAATGTGACGCCTAAGAAACTTCGGACAAAATTCCTTCCCCCACCCCACCCCTCTAAAGGGCAATTTTCATGTTTTTTCGATTTTTGAGGTCCTTGCCCTCGTAGTTAATTTTTCTAAAAATACGTAAAAATTACTTCATACATATCTACAACTAATGTGACCCCTAAGAAACTTCGGACAAAATTGTTTCCACCCTGGTCCGTTGGCCAATTTCCGGAGAAGAGCCTACTGCTCGGAGATCTGCGAGATCGAGTTGGCGAAGTCGGAATTGCAATTGAATTAATTGTGACCGCGGCCCGTTTTTATATTTGCCGATCGTGTACACCGTGATAAAAATTAGAGACCTAGAATACCCGCTGTCATGTAAGCAGAAAGCGCCGTATTGTGGTGCGCCTTAATGACCCTATTATGTGTTGCCAGGTCACCTTTCTTGTGCCTACTGAGAACGGCAACGTGGTTCGGATGCATTGGGGAATAATATCCAGCATAGTAACTTGCGGTAACAATTTGTTACCCCCACTTTTATAGCTAAACTTTGCCCGTAAATAAGAAAAATGTGGTATTTTATCGACTTTACCCCCCTATTTCCGGTTTTCTAGCCATAAAAACCAAACGTTATGGTATCAGAAATGTTTATAATAGTTTGTTGAGTAAGATGAAATAGTAGAAGTCACCAAAATAATTTGTTACTGCAACTTTCTCGCCCAGATACTGAACATAAGTACGTTCATCCTGGCCTTATTTTTATTCTTCCACGCCACTTCCGGTCTTACAGCCATCGAGCATGAACGACATTTTATTGATGATATCCATGGTTGGTGATCTTCAATGAATAGATTTGCCCATCCCTTCAATAGGATTATTTTTTAACGGCCCCAAAAATTTCGGGCTCCTGGCCACTAACTGGTACACGGCCAGTAACAGGTACTGGGCCATTTCTTTCTATGGTTTCCTAGAGCAACAAATGAGCAACAAATTCCTATGCATTTACCTTTCCGTTACGATGCGTCTATATACGTTTTTTGACATAGGGTTTGCTGGCTTTAACTTAAGCTGGCAAACCCTGAGTATTTTTTTTTAAAATAATTGAGCAACAAAATCGGCACTAGGGTAACAAATTAGCAACAAAAAAGGTACAATTATTCCACCTAGTTTGGTTTGGTTTTGATGACTTTGGCTTGGCAGCTTTAAGCACCTGAATATAGGGCACGCCGTTTTATCAATTGAGCGATTATGATTGGCCGATTCAAGCGGCAAGATCTCTTCTCATTGGCCACGACGGAGCTCTCGCAAAGACGTGCAGTGATCCCACTACACAACGAAAAAACGTTTTTTCCCTAATATTTACATGTACTTTACATTTCAGTACGACAGTTGGCTGTAATGCAGTAAAATTTAATTCAATTCACTCAATTTAAGGACTTACTTTAGACGGTTTTGTAGGTTATAAAATATTTTTGTTTTAATATTGTTTCGTAATAATGTGCACGAATAAAAATTCAAAAAATGTTTTTACAGTCGTGTAATGTTCTGCACCAAACACAATCGCTCAATCGTTAACACGGCGTGCCCTATATTCGGATCATAGATACTCACCCGGTATAATATATATATATATGTATTTCTAAATATATATATATATATATATGTAAAAATATATATGTATATGTATGTTCATATTAGATGCATATTCCCGAAAGTGACAAAAGAGAAACATATTGTTTGTTATGAAATGAAATAAGTTAAAAGACTTTGCAACTTTCATCGACTCCACAGACATCTCTTTTACGCTGTCTTCGCTTGTGACTTCCTGGAATATATTTCTAATATAAACATATAGTTATTTATTTTGTTCAATGTTTTTAGGCATATATATATAATTGTAAAGTGATATTAAAGAAAGTTAAACAGAAGAACTATCTATCGAATATTACTGAATAAGTAATCGATATACACTGATCTAAAAAAGGTGCACTTCATCTTCATCTTGGTAAATATTTTAGGAAGATTTTACAACTTTGTTGATAAAGGAAGTTACAAGTGAAAACAGCGTAAAAGAGAGTTTTGTCGAGTCGATGAAAGTTGTAAGTCATTCTTTTGGATGGAAATGTTTTCTCGGTGATTTTTTCGGGGGGGAGGGGGTGTGTCTCGAAGTAGTGAAATAAGAATTTTAATGTAATGTGTACTTTTCCAGGAAATGTATGTTCACAGACTCTTCGTGTTGCAAAAATGCGATTATGTCACAACTTCTCAATGTTTTAAAATGTAAGATGGCGAATTCAATTGGCCAAAAAATTCGGTTTTTTCAAAATATTTGAAACTATTACATAGAATATTTAAAATTTAAAATATTAATTGTTCGACATTTTTCGAGTACCTACTCTTTAGGCGCGACTATACTTGGCTTGACCTCGAAGTAATGGCGAGGTCCCAATAGTAAGTTTGTGGCTCCAATGTTCTTTTGGCGTTTTATTTTTTCTTTCTTCTTTTTTATTTTAGATACTTTTTAAGAAATTTGTTATTTATACGAACAAATTATAAACGTTTGCAAAGTAACAGATTGCACGTCCTTTCTCAGCAACACAAGAAACCACTAAATAGACAGTTTTATTTCGGTGAAGAATATTTTTACGAATTCGGCACTGTTGGTTCCCTGTTTCGTATATACAGTAGAGCTTACGTTAACGATAATTGTTTAAAATTGTCTATAAATCGTTCCTATATAGGCAATGCCAGCATTACTGTTACTACTCTATTTTAATTCAAAACTTGATTATTTCAGACATGACATTAATTTTCCGTGAAAATTTAAGTTTCATACGCTCATTTACATTCGTTTATAAAATGTTTGTAAGCAATGCTAGCGTTGTTTTAATTTGTGCAGTACTGTAAACTTATTTTTATATGGAATGTCAAATGTAATTGAATTTTATTAGGTAACAAAAGTCTCCAAAGACAATTTTGACACATCGGCATTGGAAAAACTGAATAAATTCGTAATGAACAGAAAATCAATATATAACCATCTGGAAGATGTACCAAAAATGAAAATAAGAAAGACATCATGGGATGATGATAGTGGTGCTTTGTGAGACGAGAGTATACCTGTTCTCGCATTACAATTGTCATTCGATTAGAATAGCTCTCGTAAATAAAAATTCCGTGTATCGCTTGTTTTTCTCGACACATCTTCTCTCGTTTTCTTCGAGACTCTCATGTCATATTAGTGTATATTATACACAACGAGGCGAAAAAAAGAACCGTCGTATTATGAGAGCAATATTTTGAAAATAAAGTACCAATAACAAATGTAGTAATAAACGTAAAGTACCATTGAAAGAAAAAATTTTTAGAATTTTAGAACTCAGGCTGGACTAAATGGAGTTCGCGAATTGTCAGGGCACTCAATTACCGAGAATGATGGCCTCCAATCTAGAGTCTTCAGCATGCGAATACCGAGCTGGACCTCGCAATCCTCCAGCGCAAGGATTTTATAATTCTAAAATTGCCTGTGAATGTCTTTTTTTTTTATAGTTTCAGCATTACACGCAGTTACACAGCAAACTTCAACAACATCAATAGAAATATTTAATGAAATTCTTTAAAATTTTCGATTTCTTATGGGAATAGTACTAATTGTTATTTTTTTAATTATATTATATTTATTTAGATTTTACGGATGAAGCACATTTGTAGGCGAGTCTACTGTGTTTGGTTATATTCAAATGCAGAATAGCACGGGTGGACAGCAATTTTTTTAACAGTACATTATAGATCACAATAAATCACAATAAATCACAGAAATAAATAGTTGCTAATTACATTAACTTTCACAATAAATTACAAAATTACAAAAATAAACAATTACTAATTACATTATCCATCACAATAAATCACAGAAATAAACAATTACTATTTACATTATACATCAGATTCATTTTGTAATGATGCAACTTTTATTTCATCTTGAATCTGGTGCTTTAATCTGCAAGAAACCCAGGATTGAAGGCAAAGTAACATTCGAGCTGATGTTGCACTTAACCGATTTCTGTGTTTCCTTATGACTAATGAAGCACGGGAAAAAAGTCTCTCGGAAGGAACAGAAGTCGCTGGTGTTGCCAAAAAATCTCTAGCCATTCGAGATAAATTTGGGTAGGTCGTCTGGTTTAGTTTCCACCATTGTAGTATATCCTGGTGTTGACCAATTCTGGGGCTGTTTAAATAGTTATCTATTTCATATTGCCAATTTCCAGCAGCATTAAGGGTGGCATTGCTCGTTTGAGGATTTAAAAACAGGGAATCAAAATCCATATCTTCATCGCTATTTTCATTTTCTTCAATTTGTACAAAATGATTCGTGTTCGATATGCTGTAATATTCTTGCTTATAAATTTGTTGAAATTTAGTTTTTGAAATTGTTTCCATTTCTCTTCCCCAGCTTGTTTTCTGAAATGTTGCCATTTTCTGTCTGGGATCGAGAATAACAATGACGGAATAAATCCAATTACATTTATTGTAATGCTTCAAAAGCTTATCTCTTGCCATTAATACCGCTTCTCTGATTTTTTTGTTAACTGCGTTTGGTGTACGTTTATCAAGTTTACTGGCAATATTTTCTATTCTATCCAACAACATATTAAATCCCACTACGACTAGTGGAAGCGTTACGTACTCATCGCCGGAAAATACGGTGGACAATTTTTAAAAATATTTCAATACATTTACTAGTTCCGATATTAGGGACCATTCATTGTCAGTTAGACAAAATTTTTGCAGACCTTGGTTATTTTCACAAAGCAGATTAATAGCTTGCTTCATTTCCAAAGGAGTATTAATCATCACAAATGAAGAATTCCACCTAGTCGACACATCTAATTTTGGTGATAACATTTTTATATTTACTGTCTCGCAACACGATTTTAATTTTAAAGTCAGTTTTTCTGAAAATTTAAGTTTTGTAAAAAGGTAGCGAAGTTTTGCGATGACAGATGTACCGGTATCCTGGCGAAGACTATAATCATTTTCATCGACATTTTCATCGTCACTATATTCAATGTCTGACTCTTCCGCGTCTTCACTAGATTTTATAATTTTCATCAAGTCTTGTGCTCCTAAATTGAGAATATGTCCAAAACATTTGAAATGGTTATCAATCGGGTTGAAAATACCATCGCCGTCAGGCATTAAGTACGACAATTCGTGCATGAAGGTGGTATTCGCTGATACATTATCAACAGTAATACCTTGCACCTTTTTCAATAACTGATAATCAACCAACATTTTATAAAATAATTCTGCAATGTCTTTACCGGTATGATTACCATTTGCAGGTATGAAATCAATAACGAGTGAATGTAAAGTCCAATTTTCATCAATAAAATGAGCTGTGATTCCGTAATATGAAACATTCCCAATTGACGTCCAGCCGTCGATCGTAAATGACAATTTGGACGTATTTTTGTACAGAATAGTTTGTACCGCGCTTTTCATTATTTTATAGCGCTTTTCACAATTTGATCGTAATAATGATCTCTTGGGAACCTTAGCATTTTTATTGATATAAAGAAATAATTCTTGAGTATCATCATCTTCAAAAAATGAAAATGGCAAATGTTTTTTTGCTACCCAATCAACCAATTTGTCCTGGAAGTCGTCTTGGTTAAATAATACCTACAATATAAATTGTTAACTAGATTTTTTTCAACTTTTAATACGGATTATTATTTATTTATTTATTTATTATAAACGCTATATTCTGTTTGTTGGATAGAAAATCAAAATTGAGTAAAAATCGTACTGACCAAAAACGTCTTTATTAATACCGTCTTCTATAACATTGTATTTCTTTATAGCACTGTTTAGATAAATGTTCGTTTTTTACTCAGCCAAAGTTCATTTTACACATTATATCAGAAAAAATTAAAAGTAATATTAATCATAATTTTAGGATGATTTAATAGATCTGGAAAAATTGTCATTGATTTGCACATTTTTTTGAGGTTGCTTTGCAAAAATTTCACCCTATATCAAATAACGACAACTCTGTAGTCAGGCTTTATTAGATGGAGAAAGCATAGACTTAAAAATTAACCGGAAACTAGTCATAGTTTCTACTAGTGGACTCGTTCTAACACAAACATTGACTATAAAAAATGTGTCCTTGTATGACGTCTTACCAATGTTGCGATATTTTATAAAAGAATAAAATATTCGAAAAACCTACATTTTACGAAACAAAAGTACTTATTATAAGATACATAAAATACCAACGAAAATACATATAAAAATAGCTACAATTTTAGCTGCAATATTACAAGATATATTATAGTAATATTTTTGAAATAATGTGGTTGTGATGAAGTTACGTTAATATTTTATATAACTTTAATGGTCTTTTAATGATGTCTGGCTATACTTACATGGAACACATTTCAAATCAAGCAGGCGAGTATGGGGTCAAAATTTAGAGTTAATTGGCGATTAAAAATATTATTCTCCAAGTAAAATAACGGATACGTATGTTTTGTAATTTAAAAACATTTTTAACAAAGTTGCAAGCATTATGTTTGAAAGAATTAGAAATAATTTTGTGCGATTGAATTGAATATTAAAACCATAATCAAATTTATTGTTTAAAAATTATTTCCTTTAATATGATTACATATTTAATCAAAATATTTAATTTACAACATTTATCATGACTATGTAAAAAAATGGCTGATGAACCAAAAATTTGTGAACGTTTGGTATATCTTTGTTTAAAATGTATTTTTCAAAATTCAGAAAAATGTGTATCCTCTTTTACCGACCTTACCCGCCTGCATGAGTTCAAATGAATTCGGTCCTTACTGTACTTGTTAAATTAAACTTCATGAGTTACATAAATCAGTTAAAAAAAATATCAAATAAAACCACTTGCAATTTTCAAATATGTAAAAACTATCTCCCTCCTAAAAAATAAACTTGAATACGGGTTTCGAAACAACCGTAAAATCGCGTTGAAACTACGACATAGAAAAATGATCGAACAAAACTTGTTTATTTGCATTTTGTGTTGCACTTTTGGATCCATAAATCCTAAAAAATTCTTGCTGATGGCAATGTTGTAAATGACGTTTAAAACCAGTGGTATTGCCGTATTTCATTTTGATTATCCTGTTATTTGGACATATTTTACAGAGACCCCATTTTTCGTCATTTTCTGTAATGAAATCATATATTCCGAGAAATCGCTTAGTGGAATTGATGGATCTTTTGACAATGTTTAATTCAGATTCTTCAGTTCGGTTGTGCCTGTTGTTTAAGAATTAATTATGATTATTAGCAGACGTGTACAGCATTAAAATAAACAGATGATTGCGAAGCACAATAACACAAAATTGGAAAATCCATTATAATATTTTTGTGACATACTTGGTTGTATCCGTGTTACGAATTTTAGAAATTGAACCTGTGAACGATACCTCGGCTTCTCTCGCGTCTGATCCTGTTTCCAAGTACATTTTAAAAAAATTATTTAAATTTGAAAATAATGTTTTTTTATTGGAATTTTTTATCTTCTTCATTTAACTCTATGTTATTTTTGAAAGATATATTTACAGTTTTTTATCGTGTTCATGTGCATATTTTTGTAAAGGGGTATATTGTATATGTCGTAAATAAATAAATAAATAAATAAATAAATAAATAAATAAATACATAAATAAATTCATAAATGAATAAATAAATAAATAAGAGTATATTATCGCGTGGACAGAAAATTTAATAAAATTTTACTGTAAACTCATATTCATTTAATAACCAGCTTCGTACCTGCATTCCTCGTATCGACAAATATTTTGTTGCTGCGGGATTCCTGAATTGTCTCGGAAGATGACCGCTTCATTGTTTGGATTAATTTTATATGTGATATTAAAACAAATTATTTTGTTTACCCTGTCAAAGTTGACACTGTCGGCTAAACTCTCGGGAGTTTCGAGAAAACAACTGAAATGACAAGAATCCCAATGTACGGAATATAGCTCGATGTGAGAACGAGAACATTTTCCCTATCGTTTGAATTTGGCGGGATTTATTCTCGATCCCGATTTTTTCTCGTCAGCTCTCGCTCAAATGCATCACTAGATGATGACGATGATAGGGAAGAAATAAGAAATGTTGAAAATGAAAAGATGGTAAATATGACACTACATGGTAGTGAAGATGAGATAAGTGCAAATAGACAACTTACTTCAAAAAAAAAAAAATAAGGGTTTTATCTGATCTTGACGATGAAGGGACAAAATTAAACAATTGGGATGAAGTAAGAAAAAATATAGACATAGACAAATCGCAGGTTATAATGAATGACGGTGACGTAGTCACCGAGCTGAAAGAAGCAGTAACACGTTTAGAACGTACGATCTGCGATCGGGATCGTACCATAGCGCAGCGAGATCGAACGATTGCAGAGCGAAATATGATTATAGCAGAGCAAGCTGAAAGGTTGAAACAGATTTACAGTTTAGCGGCATGTTCTTCCGGTAAGTTCACACTTAATTCTTATAAATTTCATATGAAACATTGTGCATTGCTAAACGAGACACTTTTCTGTGTATTTTAATGTATCTCAAGCGTAATCGGAATCAGCCCTGGAAACCTCCGATTTATGTTTTTGAATCGAATTCAATTAAAAGAAACATGCGTGACTGAAAAGGTTAACTACATGTGTTTTAATTATCAATTTACCGAGGTATCCTAACAAAGGGCGCAACACTCCAAAATACAGTACTGAAGAAAAATGCATATTAATAAAGTAAACATTTTGTCGTTTATATCGACATTTTGAAGTGACCGAGGCTATCCACTGTCATTTCGTAAGTAACAAAAATCGCCATGTGAATCAGTTGGCTCTACCGACAAACACAATCTCTTTTCTTCATATAAATGTGTTCGAGTTATACCTCTTTCAGTACTCGTAATATTTCTATTTCTTTATAATGTTTTTCATACACTACCTTTTAAGTCATTGTATGAAATATTTAGGTGGCCCGGGCTACTCGGCTGTTCATTATTTTTTTATATTCTAAAAACACTTGAATACCCCCAGAAAACTTGTAGATTGTTGGTTGAATCGGCACGTTGAAAATGTAAGAAGTTTGTTGTTTCAGTACGTGTTTAAAAAAACGAAAAAAAAATTACCAACAAATGTTATGAATAAAACAAAATTTATATGGGTTTTTTAATGCTTTCTTTGGCGTTTCAGTAACTTGTCATAAAATAGAAAAGCTGAATAAAATAAGAAAATGCTAATGCTATAATATTAATCCGTATCACAGATTCTTGCTTATTAAATGTAGGCGCATATATTATAATAATTTTCATTTTGGATATGTTGTAATATATGACATTTCGAAAAATGTAACGACAAAGCCACGCATTATAAGTATCCGAAAGATCAGTACTCCACTGCAAGATCTGATCAACAATGCTGGGAACGAGATAATTGAGGATACTGAGGGTATCGGGAACACTTCAGGGAATGAAGTAAGTCTTAAAATATATAAGTGTTAAAAGTACCCTAGAACTCAGCCGAAGTGTAGGTATATGGGCAAATGTGTAGAATTTTTATCCTTTAGGTCCCACGTTTGTGACATTTAAAAAATAAAACGCTTTATATAGATTTGCATAGAGTCGAGTGACTAATATGTTGGTTGAAATAGATACATAAGAGTAATTTTCAGAGGATTTAGAGAATAATGCGTTTTTGGAGAACGCATATTTTTAATTTTAAATACTCTCGAATACTGATGCAGAACCGTACTGGGAAATGTACTTCCACATATTATGATGTTGAAGTTTGCAACGTTGGAGTCCAACGAAAAAAATGTTATTTTTATTTTCAGTGTAATTATTTGTTTTTTACGACTCTAGGTCACTAGAACAACCGAAAAATAATATTCCGACGTTCGAAACCAACGTCCCCTTATGGGGTATGGGAAAATTGGCACTTTTCACAGCGTAGTAGTATGGAGCGACGAATAATTGTAGATAAAGCAATGCGAGAGATTGATAATGATGCGGTTGCCACCAAAAATTTTACAGGTAGTTTCCTTAAACCCTTAACACGAATCCCTGAAAGTTTAAAAACAATCGTATATCCGGAAAAGCCTCCAAAGGGTGGGAAAGTCACTTGAGCGGATAAGCGCGTGGCATACGACGATACGGCCGACTTCATTTATTTTTTTCATACTGATCCAGATGCGGTTGCCACCTGCAATTTTACAGGTAGTTTCCTTAAACCCTTAACATGAATCGCAGAAAGTTTAAAAGAAATCGTATGTCCGGAAAAACTTCCACAGCGTGGGAAAGTCACTTTTTTTTATTTTATTTATTAAGAATATGAAAAAAAATTAAATAAACCTCCCCTATAGCCGTCTTGAGCGAATTCATGACTTTCCCACCGTCTGGAAGTTTTTCCAGACATACGATTTTTTTTAAACTTTCACGGAATGAAGTTATGGGTTTCAGGAAACTACCTGTAAAATCTGAGGTGGCAACCGCGTCTTTACCAATCTCTCGTTTCGCCTTATCTGGAATTAATCGTCGTTCCATAATTACTGCGTTGTGAAAAGTCGTCATTTTTCCTCTCCCAACAAGGGGATGTTGGTTTGGACTTCGGAATACTATTTTTCGGCTATTCTAGTGGCCTAGAGTTGTAAAAGAAAATAATTAATCGTAAAAGAAAAAAAAATTTTTGTTCGTTGGACTCCAACGTTGCAAACTTCATCATCAAATATTTGTAGAGTAAGAAATTATAATAGTATTAACTGTAGGCGGTTTAAAATCCATAAATTTACCAAGATTGTGTACAGTTCAAAACATATATGCTGTAACTAAAATTCAAGTTATTGTAGAATATTATTTGTGAATTTGCCAGGTAACCAGATCACGTGACAATCGTAATAAGGTTGTGAAAGTGATGAAACTCGCGGCACATCGAAAGATTTATTTTCTTAACCCGTGTGGAGGCTTGCTTTAAAATTGTCAGTAAATGTTGTATTACAAGACGGTAGTAAATTAAAGTAAAAAATCAGAAATTCTGAAAATTTGCCTACACATTACGGTGATCGGGCAAAGAGAAATGTATCGGCGATACCCCTAAATATTGAATGACGGTTGACACCCCAAATTATTCTGGAAACAATCAAGTTCAACTATTTGAATTGCATAGTGTCTCAGTATAACCCTTTTTCCGCCACGTGCGCACTAACACGCAATACTATATAGAGATGTATTTATAAATTGCACAGAAAGAAAATGACAACTGCAATCTTCAAAACGAGGCCGAAAGAAGAGATAGCGAAGCTCTCTCCTCTGACCGTTCTGCAGACGTTGAGCGGTATGCAGTGAACAACGGCAAGGTGCGCAAGTTTATACGGTATATACAAGTATATATTTCGAAACGGCAATTGTGAGAATTGAATAGCATTAAAAGAAAGTAATTCTAAAAATGTATAATTCCGAGTCTGGCATTTGACGCGATATTTTTTGTCTTAATTTTTGTAACGGAATTCGATGGCATTCAAATCGGCTATGAATCTATTCTTGTTAAAGAATCCAAAGACCTGTAAAGTCATCTGAATTCCTTTCAATTTAGTTTTTGAGTAATTTAGAATGTAAATGTTCCGTAATTAATTGCTACCAATATTCCTCTTTATTGTTTGAATTCTTTTTCGCCTGCTGGGTTATGTAGGTTGTAAAAACTCTCCCAGAACTTGTTGACAATACGAACCAAATTAATTCAAATAATGTGACCTCCATTTTTTACCGCACAAATGTGTCAAAATGATTTTCCGATATTCCATACATTCTCAATATAAAAGTTTTACTTAACAGAAACCTTTGTTATAAATACAGCTAGGTACACTTTTCTCTGTTTTCAATGCAATAAACAAGTTACGCAAGATGAAACGGTCTGTAAAGCGATTACGCAATATAGTGCATGCATTTTTATTATTTTACAAATATTAAATTTTACCACCTTGGACTTCGTAATGCTTCTTGTAGCCTCTTTTGTATTGAAAACTGACGGCTACAAAGACCCTTTTTTCTTGTTTTCCCTTTCTTTTCATTTTTATTAAAGCGTTGAGAAATATTTTTTTTAGAAATATGAAGCACAAAAATGTTATGAAATTATACTTTTAGGCAGGAAGTAATAATTCTGGATTTTTCTCCGGCAGTATGCGTCCGGAAAGTGCGCAGAAAGATGTTTTTTGTTATGTTTACCTACTGGTTATGGTTATGTTTGTGTATACATATTATGTAACCAAAAACAGTAGGTAAACATAACAAAGAACATCTTCCTGCGCACTTTCCGAACGAATACTGCCGGAGAAAAATCCAGAATTTCTGAATCGCTGATTTATCCGCGACTATTACTTCAGGCCTTACAGCTCAGAGACATAAATGCAATTGAGTATAGTTGGGCATATTTTTATTCATAGTAGTTTTTGTAACACAGACACGGTTGGGTTGTGTTGATTAACTGCATTATATTGCAGGTTTTTTTAGGAGAAAACGTCACAGTTGACGTGGAGGTGTGGGAACACATTAAAAGAAAAAATTACCGTCTATTTCTAAGAGACGTCATTCGTTTATTTTGGGACAATCGACAACTACAAAATAGAAGCCTTAATTTGTCGAAAACGACAATAGCCCTTCCAAATAGATCGCCCAGAAAAACTGTAACACCAAAGAAGCTAGAAATCGTAAAAGGTAAACAGCGAATACCACATGAACGTCTCCCGTTAAGAAAATCGTAGGTTATGTTGCGGGTTATAATGAATGACAAAATAAGCCATGAACTTAAATTCACAATTTTCATATAAACAATAATAATCAAGTACAGACATCCATTTACATATAGGGTAAGTAGAGGAGAGATGGATCACTTATCATTTCGAGCCTTTTTCAGCAATTTATCTGGTTGTTTGCTAATTAGTATATGTCTCAACACGTAGTCAAAAACATTCAAGTGGTGCCATTGGCCGTTTATTTACAAATCTAGAGGACGTTCATTTCTTCTGTCAGCTCGAAAAACATTTAGAAACTCTTGTCATACTCAAAAACAATACATCTTCCGTTTAATTGTAATTTATTACAAAAGTGGTTCGTATGACACAATATCGGTCCTACTTGCGTGATAAGTTTTTCTTAACTGTGGTTAATCAAAATTCTAACTTCGAAAGAGAACCAATGGGCTCTTCAAAGATAAATCGAGAAAATCTGACAAAAAGTCAAAAGTATAATTTTTATACCATTCAATTTTTATTTACATTTAATTCGCTTCTAAGTACACAATAATCTTCTGCGAAATTAACAATAAATGGACCGTCAATGAGCAGCTAATATGTTTTCGGAATATCTTTCACTCCTCTTCATCTATCACTCCTTAATGATCCATGTCGGGGGACTTTTTTCTCCTTCTTTCAATCTCGTCGGATGGTATGAGACGTTTATAACAGTGGATTTTCCTACCCTAGGTTTACTTCGCAAGGAGTAGAATTATGATTGACACGTGCTAACACATTTCAGCTGTAGATAAGAAAGTAAAAAAGTGATCCATCTCTCCTCGACTTACCCTACTTTTCCCGTGATTTGTTTTTAAATCTGCGAATTCAGTATTTATCATCTTTTAAGAAATGTCACTTATTGAAACTTAACTACCATTGCCGGTAGTGGAATTGCTTCTATACACAAATACCATCATTTTCCAAAAATAAATTCTGTACGGTTAAGAATTCTTTTTTCTGTAAGGTTTTTAAGCACAGTATGTGTTGTGTCAGATTGAGTGAAAGAGTTACCTTTAGACAAAGACTTCCGTAATAGGCACATATGGCTAAAATAAAAAATTCTAGTATATTTCAATATGACAACAAAAAAATGCAAAGGTCCCGACGCTGACCTTTTTCAGCAGAATCTGTCGATGTGATTGAAATTTGCCCAAATTTTCCACATTACAACTAAAAGGGAATCGTAATAACTGTCATTATTATACTGATTTTGGCAATGGCGGAATTTAGGATCTGTTGAATTAATTTGAATCATCTTGACTGCTTCATTTCACCCTTCGATAAGTACTTCATACTCTCACGTAACACTTTAAAATTGAGAAAGCGCCATATGTGCTATTTTTCGTGTTGAACCTCTGTATAGAGCCGTACATATACATATCTAGACACACTTATATCTTAAGCTACGGAGTTCATAACTTCCCTGTTGTATCAGGACATGATTGACGTATATTAATAATAATAATCTTTTCTTCTTTTCAGAACTATTCGAAGATCACCTTATGAGTCGGAATAAAAAAAATATTGCGGCAGAATTAGCGCGATTCAATGAATACGTCGGAAATGCGATCCGGGATTCCAGAAAAAAAAAATGGTGATCAAGTCAAACGCCACAGTCATCATGTCTTCAGTTCTGTTTCATACACATTGTTTCATACGTATTTCGTTTATCTTTATATAGATTGTGTGTAATATGTTATAGTGTACAATATTAATGAAAAAAGTATATTACATTAGAGATTGAGAAATTACTATTGCTAGTTTTATTAGTTGTTCATTCCCTTCAATTTAATTAGTGATGAAAAAAATAAAAACTAAACTAGTGGCTTCGACTTTGCTGCCTTTGGCCGGGTTCGTATCGCTGAACTGTGTCCCATGGTCTCAGTTGTTTCAATTAGTCACTCGTAACGATATCAATAACAATAATACTAATATAATAATAACAATAATAATAATACTAATAATAATAATAATAATGATTATTGATGGGGGCCCAAAGGGAATGATGCGTAACACAATGCAGCTATGCAAAAAGCTGCATCTTAGCCTATCTTCCCAAATGGCCTACTCTCACCTCCACGTGTGCTTATTAAAGCCGGTGGGCCCTGGACTCTTAGCAACCTTGCCAGAGATTGGGTAACCAACCCCAGTGGATGGCGAGGTAAGAGACAAACGAGAGAGGCATAACAACGGGGAGTAGGGCCAACCACCCTACTCCCTGCACATGCGGTTGCTATGAATAGAACGCGCAGGGCTCCTGACCATCGGGCAGCTTCGGATGCAGCCCAGTCCCGAGGTGGAGGAGCCGAAACAGGTGTCCCGGGACGACGACCAACTGATGTCCACGGACGATTTCAGTGGACGGAGAATCTCAGGCAAGATCTAATGCGCTGCTACGAGGAGAGCTGTCCGCAACAGAGAGGCTACATGGCGCGAATGCACAGTCGGTTTGCAGTAATGCATCCCGAACTGGCAGATCGCTTTTCTCAACAACAACTGAGAGATTATGTGGCCTATCTGAGGCGGACAGGTTTCGTTGTTCCCAGCTGTCAACCGGTACCGGATGTGCGGGCAATAACAACTGAGCCCGTACGCGGTGCTGGGAGAGATGTTCCACATTATGAAAGCACGACACTCCTGTTTAGGCAGAATTTAACAACGAAAGTTTTGCCTAAGCAACGAGAAATAGACAGAGCAAATAGCCTACTTCTGGATGCTCTTCCAGATGACTGCGACCTGTGGCAAGTCAATTGTGCCGTTTACGAGGCTGCAAGTGATCTGGTGATTCCGCGAAATCTGGTACAGATATCGGGGAGTCGGCAGATTACAAAACGCATGTCTCAATTGAACGGCAAGATTCGACTGACACGGAAACTCGCTTCCCGAATTCAGTGTGTGATCGACTATGTAACATCTGGCCGTTCATTTACGGCTAAAGTCAAGAAGTTCGCACAACAACTGCGGACGTACTATCACACACTGAACAAGCTGAAGTTGCTCAACATCAAGCAACGTTTGGCTGATAAAATTCGGGTTTTGGCGGATGCCAAAAAGAGGCTGCAAAGACGGGAGGATGGAATTCGACAAAATGCAATATTTTGGACGAATCCGACCAACCTCTTCAAACATCGTATCGCAGCCTCAAGCGAGTTTCCGTCGATAACCGCAGTTGAGGAATTCTGGGGGAGCATCTACGAGAAAACATCTAGGCTTAATGCAGACACTCCAGGTATTGAAATCTTCACCGAGTTGTGCGACGAAGTCACACAAGAAAGTGAAGATTGCCCACCCGTCAGTGCATTAGAGGTGAAAAATGCCATCACAGGAGCGAGGAATTTCTCCTCGCCGGGCTGGGATGGAATTAACAACTATTGGTGGAAGAAGTTCACTTCTGTCCATCAACACCTAGCCCGAATATTCACTTCTTATATAAATGGAGACCAACCCATTCCGCACTGGCTGGTGGAGGGCCGAACGACACTGATCCCAAAATCGGGAGACTTGTCCGATCCGAGAAACCATAGACCGATCACGTGTCTCAATACGTTATACAAATTGTTCACTAACATCTTGAACGAACGTATTGAGAAATACGTGAAACCGGTGTGGCAACGGATAGTAGAACAACGAGGCTGCAAAATGGGTGTATCCGGCTGTAAGGACAACTTGCTTATCGACAGGTGTGTTTGCCAGGACGCAGTCCAGTACAAGCGTAACCTGTCGATAGCCTGGCTGGATTACATGAAGGCGTATGACTCAACATCGCACGAGCTTTTAAGCTTGTTGCTCAATCGCCTTCATGTCCACCCAAACATAGTGAGAATTGTAGAAGACCTGATGCCTCTTTGGAAAACACGCTTTGTCATGACATCGGGCAAGCGTCGAACCATGTCTAGACTGGTTCAATTCCAAAGAGGTGTCTATCAGGGAGATTCTCTGAGTCCTCTGCTCTTCTGCATCTCACTATTGCCTCTATCCGTTGCACTCCGGAAATCTCAAGGGTACATGTGTGGACCGCCTGGTGAACGTGTACATAAGATCACCCATCTTTTCTATATGGATGATCTTAAATTATACGCATCAGGCGAAGATCAATTACATCGATCTCTGAACATCGCCCTCACATACTCGAGAGATATCGGTATGGAATTCGGATTGGACAAGTGTGCAGTCGTTCATATGCACAGAGGAAGGTCAGGCTCCCATAACAACGATATGGAGCTCGTCAACGGAAATGTCATCCGCCACCTTAGCGCCGAAGAAGCCTACACATACCTGGGCGTACCTCAAAGGCATGTCCAGGATGTGCAGGCTGCTAAAACCACCATCATTAAGAAATACCGGCGCATTCTCCGTAAGATCTGGTCATCAGAATTGACCGGGAGAAATAAGGTGGCAGCCACGAATATGTTGGCCGTATCACCAGTGCTCTATTCTTTTGGAGCACTGAAGTGGAACGTTGACGAGCTAAGGGATCTTGACCGAAGCACACGGAAGATGATTTGTATGCAACGCAGTTTGCATCCAAGATCTTCCGTGGAACGTCTGTATTTGCCCCGAAATATGGGAGGTCGTGGCCTTTTAAGCCTGGAGTGTATGCATGACCGATTGGTCCTCGAAACAGCTTGCGACGTGATTAATCGAACGGAGGATCCCCTGATGATGCTAGTACATCAGCATGAAATTCAGGGGAAGGGGGCGTTTTTGTACAACGCGGCGGAACGAGCGGCGCGAAACCTCGGTCTGGTTTTCAACGTGGGACGTAGTGGTGCACAGGAGGCTGAATCAGTCATCAATCTGTGCCCAGTGCGTCTCAGGGCTAACATATGGAAGGAACAACTCCGTATGTTGGAGGGAAGGCATATCGACAAGCCGTTGCATGGACAATTCTTTCGAAATGTCCAACAACTTGGCTTGTTGGCAGAGATGACCTTCTCCTTCTTAAGATCAGCCGGCTTGAAATCCGAGACCGAGGGTTTTATCTTCGCGTGCCAGGATGGGGTCATCAATACCTTAGCGTACCGCCAGAACATCTTACACCAGGCGGTACAGAGTACGCTTTGTAGATTGTGTAGATGTCATGCTGAGACACTAATGCATCTTTTGGCAGCATGTCCAATATATGCAGTTTCAGCATACATCGAACGTCACAATGCGGCTCTTCGAGTGCTGTATTACCATCTTCGCAGCACTTATGGTATTGATGCAACCCCAGTTTTGCCGTACGTCCCCACTGATATTGAATCCGTAGTCGGGAATGAGTCTTGCCGAATATACTGGAATTACTCATTCCCGACGAGCAGGCAAATATCAGCCAATAAGCCTGACATCGTCCTTGTTGACTTCGATGACAAATCCATCTTCGTCATCGAGTTTTCTGCACCAGCAGAAACAAATATAGTCAGCAAAGAGGACGAAAAACGGATGAAATATCAGGAACTCCTGTTCGAGATTCGCAGGCTGTATCGAGGATTCAAAATCAAGCTCGTCGTGCTGATAATTGGAGTGCTGGGAGGAATGAGACCAACTTTCCTCCAAAACATCAAAAGCATTCCGGCCTGTCGAGAACATGCAAATTCCATCGCAGGCCGAATGCAGAAAGCAGTGCTACTGGGATCTCTCCGTCTACTGAGGTCACACGAGATCCTGTAACCACTTACCCAATGGTAGAGGGAGTGGTTACAGTTGCAAACGAAATGGCCCGGTGCAGTCTGCAGCGGAGGAGATGGATATCGGAGCCACTTTTCTACCGCAGACTGCACACGTGGATTCTGGAGGGCCAAGGGAGGTTAGGGTTTTAGTCGGTAAACCTTGCCGTTAACATCAAAGGTGAGGGAGTCCGACACACGGGGGGTTACACAACATCTTCAACCCCCTATGGTGCCTAATGCATTTCCCCCCTCCGTCAAAAAAAAAAAAAAAAAAAAAAAAAATTATTATTGATGATAATAATAATAATAAGAAGAAGTGAAATACGGATTTGTTCGCAATGACAGGAAGAGCCGACATCGAAGGATGACAGGAAAAAACGACGTCGCTTTGAACGCTTTGCCGCCACAAGCCAGTTATCCCTGTGGTAACTTTTCCGACACCTCTTGCTGAAAGCTCTTCAAGCCAAAAGGATAGGTCGTGCTTTCGCAGTCTGTATGCGTACTGAACATCGAGATAGAGCCAGCTTTTGCCCTTTTGCTCTACGCGAGGCTTCTGTCCTCGCTGAGTTGGCCTTATTATATCAAATACTATTCTTTTCAATTCTACTGATCGGATGAACATTATGACTGAAACATCTGTTTGCTTCTTGCCAAAAATATTTTTGTTAAGTTACATATTTGTTAATACTGTATAATGTAATAACACTTATAAATTGAAAATGTACATTATCAAAACTTTGATCCCCACAACAACTCCTACGAAGCAGTAATAAACGAAACATTTCATTTTTTTTAAGCAGACTCCACCCCCCCCCCTCCCCCCATGGTATTCGCCTGTCCAACGTGGCGGTATAAATTGACGGACAAATTCAGAAAAAGAACCGCCTATTTATACATATATATCCCGGGCATCATTTTCTCGGTATTTTTTATATGTTAGGGAGACACCCTATCCCCTTCTGGAAACCACAAGTTATACAGATTGTGTTGACTATTTACTCATTGACATCGAGTAAACATCTAGAGACGATCGCCTTAGAAAAATTTCGAAATGCTGAACCAGAGGATAATGACGAAATGTCAAATATTTGAAATATTGTTAATAATGTATTGCATCCCTCACGAATTCGTCAGTTTATTACCACGAATAGGGGTAGTTTTCTAACTAGGGATGACGATTCGTTAACACCAAATTGTACTGTGTAGATACCCAACCAGGGGATAATGATGATATATAAAACATTTAAAATTTCATGGATCTTACATTGCATCCCTGAGGAAGTGGTCAGTTTATTACCACGAATAGGGGTAGTTTTCTGACGATAGGGATGACGATTCGTTAACACCAAATTTTACTGTGTAAATACCCAACCAGGGGATAATGATGATATATAAAACATATAAAATTTTATGGATCTTACATTGCATCCCTAACGAAATGGTCAGTTTATTACCACGAATAGGGGTAGTTTTCTGACGATAGGGATGACGATTCATTGACACCAAATTTTACTGTGTAAATACCTAACCAGAGGATAATGATGATATATAAAACATTTAAAATTTCATGGATCTTACATTGCATCCCTGAGGAAGTGGTCAGTTTATTACCACGAATAGGGGTAGTTTTCTGACGATAGGGATGGCGATTCGTTAACACCAAATTTTACTGTGTAAATACCCAACCAGGGGATAATGATGATATATAAAACATTTAAAATTTCATGGATCTTACATTGCATCCCTGAGGAAGTGGTCAGTTTATTACCACATGTAGGGGTAGTTTTCTGACGATAGGGATGACGATTCATTGACACCAAATTTTACTGTGTAAATACCCAACGAGGGGATAATGATGATATATAAAACGTATAAAATTTTATGGATCTTACATTGCATCCCTGACGAAATGGTCAGTTTATTACCACGAATAGGGGTAGTTTTCCGACGATAGGGATGACGATTCGTTAACACCAAATTTTACTGTGTCAATACTCAACCAGGGGGTAATGGCAAAATGTTAAATATTTGAAATGTTCTCAATAATGTATTGCATCCCTCACGAATTGGTCAGTTTATTACCACGAATAGGGATAGTTTTCTGACTAGGGATGACGATTCGTTAACACCAAATGTTACTGTTTAAATATCGAAACAGCGGTAATGACGAAATGGAAAATATTTAAAATTGTATCGATATTTTATTGCATCCCTCACGAAGTCGTCAGTTTATTACCACGAATAGGGGTAGTTTTCTGCCTAGGGATGACGATTCGTTAACACCAAATTTTACTGTGTAGATACCCAACCAGGGGATAATGATAATATATAAAACATTTAAAATTTTATGGATCTTACATTGCATCCCTGAGGAAGTGGTCAGTTTATTACCACATATAGGGGTAGTTTTCTGACGATAGGAATGACGATTCATTGACACCAAATTTTACTGTGTAAATACCTAACCAGAGGATAATGGTGATATATAAATATTTAGAATTTTATCGATCTTATATTTCATCCTTCACAAAGCCGTCAGTTTATTCTAATCCTTTTCTGTACATATGAATCTCGATTCTGTCCATTTTTCATTCTCTGTTAATCCATTTTCGATTGCTGGGAACGCTTGATATAAGCTTCCATTTTTAGCAGGGCAATAAAAATGTAACGACCTTTAATTACAAACGTACCCTGTTAATTCGAATTGAAATGCTGCATTTTCCCGAAAAACGAATTCATGACAAAATATGTCACATGATAAAATATGTCACATGACAAAATATGTCACCTGACAAAATATGTCGCATGACAAAATATGTCACATGACAAAATATGTCACATGACAAATTATGTCACATGATAAAATATGTCGCATGACAAAAATATGTCACATGAAAAGGACTCATACGATAACAAGTTCAGGCTGTTACTTTTTAATTGCGTGTGGAATATTCAAGACCTATTTCCAGACTATGGCCACCGGCAAGTCATATTAATTGTGTAATGTATGTCATGAAGAAAATCGTCACGTGAAGCGTACAAAATTGCTTTACGAAATCGACCATACACACTCCACACGAAATAAAAAAGGAACAGCCTCTAGTTATAAAGGTACCCTCTTCTTTTCTTCGATATTGAAATCCTGCACTTTACCCAAAATGTTTTGCAACAGGATAAACTCATGACCGAATATATCACAAGATATGGTACATGACAAAATATGTCACATGACATATCACATGGACAAATTGTCATATGACATGTCACATGATATATCACCTGACATGTCACATGATATGTCACATGACATTTTTCAGTAGGGTTATTAAAAGATTTAAAATTACAGATACAACTTAGAAATTTGATATCAAAATGTTGATTTTTGATATTATGAACCCTTAGTTGGGTCAAATATGTTCTGCCGTTTGAAAATGCATACAGTTGTGCAATTTATAAAGTACAATTTGAATTTTCTTGTTGGGATTAAGGGTTATTATTATTCTTATTATTACTACTACAAAGGTCTCAAAAGTTATAAATATTTTTAATAAATAAAAGCTGCCTTAAGTGATTTTCTTTTATTTCAAAAATCAGAAAAAAGATGACAAAAAAACATTGAAAAATAGATTTTTTATATAATTTTTAATCGAGATTCTCATCGTTTAAATATATTTACAGAAAAAATTGAAACTGATTTGTTTTTATGATCGATTGGTCACTTCGGTTCAAATAAATTTTGTAGCTGTTGAAAATTTAGTTAGTGCTAATATAAAAGCTTTTTAAAAATTAAAATTACAGAAACAACTTAGAAATTTGATATCAAAATGTTGATTTTTGATATTATTAACCTTTAGTTGAGTCAAATATGTTCTGCCGTTTGAAAATGCTTACAGTTGTGCAATTTGTTTTATTAAAAGAGTTGAAATTACAGATACAACTTAGAAATTTGATATCAAAATGTTGATTTTTGATATTATTAACCCTTAGTTGGGTCAAATATGTTCTGCCGTTTGAAATTGTGCAATTTGTTTTATTAAAACAGTTAAAATTACAGATACAACTTAGAAATTTGATATCAAAATGTTGATTTTTTATATTTAATCTTTAGTCGGATCAAATATGTTCTGCCGTTTGTTGATTTTTTATTATTAACCTTTAGTCGGGTCAAATATTGTTCTGCCGTTTGAAAATGCTTACAGTTGTGCAATTTGTTCCATTAAAAGAGTTAAAATTACAGATGCAACTTAGAAATTTGATATCAAAATGTTGATTTTTGATACTTTAATTGGGTCAAATATGTTCTGCCGTTTGAAAATGCTTACAGTTGCGCAATTTGTTTTATTAAAAGAGTTAAAATCTTAAAATTACAGAAACAAATGAGAAATTTGATATCAAAATGTTGATTTTTGATATTATTAACCTTTAGTTGGATCAAATATGTTCTACTGTTTGAAAATGCTTACAGTTGTGCAATTTATAAAGTACAATTTGGATTTTCTTGTTGGGATTAAGGGTTATTATTATTAACGTCTTTATTGATAAATATAAAACTAACAATAATACAAACTTATATCTAAAAACAGAGATTAGTACATATGCCAAGGTTTTCCAAACCTAATTTTCGAAAAAAATATATATATTACACAAATTTTACAGACTTAGTCGGAAGTATGCCCCGCGATGAAGTCTAAACAAAATTAACCAGTATTTCAATATTTTATTCGTTTAACCAAAATATACTTTAGTATACATTAACAAACAAAATTAAAAAGTACACTTTCGAGGATATTTTCATACAATTGATTCGAATTTTTTACCACTAAGCCGCCATCTTCGTATGAATATTCGAAAACAAATTAAGAGGTTAGGAAATTAAAATATGCTTTGGTAAGTTATTGTAACGAATAAAAAAGTTACAACATTATGTTTATGAAATAATAAATATTATTGAAAAATTTAATACCTACATTACGAACGTAACTTTCAAACTTCATTAATTTGGAAAAATAATCCATATTTTGTTGTTTATTTTGTCACGAACTCCGAGGATGTGATGGTATACATGGAAAAGTTTTTGAGATCAAACTTGAATTTAAGTATATTTAATTAATAAGAAAATACAGTAACTTTTCTTGAAAACTCTTTATTAAAAAATGAAACAGCGTTTTCGATATTAACCTTGTGATATTTTATCAAAGAATGATTGTAGATGTTGACAGAAGAGTATATTGACTTACGAGTGGTTTAATGAGTTTGAAAAAACAAATAGTGTAATTACGTTCCCAACAAACGAGAACAATTAAAAAGACATTTAATGAAAACGATTGTAATCATGATTTTGTCCAAAAAGTAATTGAAATTATATTTCTCGTTAATTCATATCGTTTGATTCTTAAATGTTTTATTTGAAGATGTCGAAATAACAATAAACATGGCGTTCATTTTTTTGTTAGTCATATTTTTTAAAATTTTATTCATTTGATACTGAATTGTTGAAAGTATTTTCGTATCAATTGTACATGGTTTAAATTTTCAAAATTTCTTTGTAACGGAAGCGCAAAATCTGGTTGATCTTTTTGGAACTCGACTTGAAGAAGTTCAGGTCCAATCGATTAATATCGACATTTTTTCGAATTTTCAAAATTTCTACAAATCTTGAGAAAATTACAAAATTACGAGCAAAATGGTAAAAGATTTCAGTACATTTAAAAGTGTCCTCGCACAAATAAGTCAAATTTATACGTCATATGTGTTGTTTCAAATACACAAGTTATAACGAAATATTTACACATTATTCATTGGATACAATCAAAATTGAAAAGGCTTTGTATAAATTAATGTAATCAAATAACCAAATAACGCTGAAAGACAATTGCAATCAACTGTTTTTGTTCACAACTTCATCCTAGTAACTTTTTTTGAAACCAATGGGAATAAAGAGATGACGATCGCTTTGGATTGGCTCTGGTTAATATTGCTATAGCAAAGCAGAATGACTTAAAGTATTTTCAGAACCCGGGACCTAGAGTTTGTTTGGGAAAAATATTTAATAACGTTTCCAAGAATTTAATTTAAACTACAGTAAGTAGTCCTTCCCTTATTCTAATTTGTCCAGTCAGGCAAGATGGCCTCTCCCCCACAACTAAAATTTGCTGTCTCACTATTGTCTCTTTTTCTTTTGTTGCGCATGCGCCGTTATTTTTATTTAGAAAATCCACACGTCAACACACGTCAGTGTGGAGAACGCGTGAGGGGAAATATTAGAATAAGAAAAGAGAACAAATTATAGAATAAGGGAAGACATTAGAATAAGGGAAGGACTACATACTGTAATGATTTTGTTGAAGAGAGAAAGTGTTATTGTTCTTGACAAACAATTGAGACGTAATTGAGTAAAAATAATTTGTTCAACTTTGACTACTGAAAATTTTGTACATGATCTCGTTTACTGTCATATATCATAATTTATGATGTTTTTTATGTTTTCAAATTTTTAACCTGTCTATTGTCTGGTGAGGACGTCTATAGAAATCTAAATAAATCGTGCCACTTCTGGTGACGACATTATATGAATATCTTTGAAACGGCTCAACCAATCGTCTTGAAATTTCTATCTTGGGGGTTTTTGGAGTCGCTGAATTCGAATTTGAGGTCAAAATTTCAAAAATCGAAATGGCCGATCCAATATGGCGATCGAAAAAGTGCGTGTGTTGTACCACGAGAAATGTGACCGACCTGTTTTAAATTTATATTTCTATGGAAAATTTTGAATTGATTAATGCAATAAAGAATTATAAACTTCGGGTAGATTTGATTTTTGGAAGCGGATGTTCTTTTCTTCTTTTTTAATAAAGAAATTTTCGATATTGCTTCGTTTGCTCCATGTCCCGTTTCGTTTCTATGTTGGGTTAAGTTGGTGTGTTGTTTGGTGTTATTAAAAAATTCGTTGTTATGCTCTTTAACAATCAGTCTGACCTGTAGAGGTCTGTTTGTAGTATATATGACTTTTCACGACGCATACATGGTATTTTGTATACAACATTTCTGTGTTTTTCCATCAGTAATGTGTCTTTTTCTGATCTTATCTGTGGTATATTAGTGTTGAAGGGAGTAGAAACTATTTTGATTTTATTGTTTTTGAAGATTTTTGCATTTTTTTTTACTTAAGACTTTTATATATGGACAACTTATTGTTTTTATTTACGTGGCGTAATTTTTTTTTAATGCACTGGTTGGTCAACAAATTAAATGATATAATTTATAAACGGTCGATAAAAATAATAATATGAATATGACTGTAATAATTACAGTATATTTTTTGAAGTTTTTTGAAGATTCAAGATATACCCCGACATTAGATGGTGATTGTAAATCACATCTCTCAGAATGTGCCACTTGGAGGCTGCAACGGTACGATTTGACATTCCTCTTTTTTTTGTATTTTTATTATAATTTATACTTTCTTGGGTTTTAACACTTACTTTTTACGTAATTACACTATTTTTATTACTTACTGTGTATAAGACATATACCAATTTTGTGAATAATTTTACTCCTAACATTTCAATTCTGAATTTCGAAATTTTGACGACAGATTTCAATTCATTGTCTCCAAAACCTAAGAATACTAAGGCTTGCCGAAATTGAAGATGCTTTTTTGACTGCCATGACGGATCGGCCATTTTGAATTCTGAAATTTTTACCTCAAATTCAAATTCAACGATCATAAAAACCTAAGAGTACCAAATGAATTTTTTAAATTTTACCTCGAATTTAAATTTAGCGACCTCAAAAACATTTGTATACATATACAGTTTCATCAAGATTAATTAATAGTTGGCCTCTGCCAGAAGTGGCAGGGAAATTCACTTTCGCAGTACCAGTCAATGGGTTATTTAATATATTTGGCAGGAGTTTCGGATTGAACTTAGCAAACAAAAAATTGTTCAGAATTGTTCAAAAGTTTCATTACTTCTGAATTTTATTTCTTAATTCTCGAGTAAGCATTCAGAAGTATAGAATGCAACATTTACACATTCGCGAAAAAAAAAACAATTGTTCACGCATATCACGAAACCCGAGACATTTTATTTCGATTATATAATATCACCACTCACCTACAACAAGTACAGTTCTGTGCTTCCCTAATAATTATGAAGCATTCGAAAGTTTGTGGATTTAGAATGATTGACAATTTCTCACTAAATACACCTAGAATAATTATAAAGCGATCATCCATTTTATCATCGCAGAAAGTATTCAAAAGGATTCAAAACGTTTCATTCACAAACAGTTCATTTATAATAGACAAGAATTAGTGTTATAACTAATAGGCAGAAGCATAGAGAAGAATTGAAGAAAACGATAGTCAACGTCTGCAATAGGATTTAGAATGATTGATAATAAAGAATTATTCACAAAGTTCAACAAATAGAATTCAAAGCTCAAAAATGAATCATTCTCAATAATTCTGAATCGTTTCTCGTTAACTGGGAAATTCAATTCTACCCAATCTGAGTAGATCCGACGTAATCATATCACAACCTTTTTAATTACGTAATCCTTTTGAATCTGTTAGATAAGTTGAAACTTTATACCTCTGAATCCGAGATATCTTCGAAATTGTTCCCTAGTAGAAAAAGAAACTGGTTTCTGGGTACCCTTGATATTTTCCCACCCGAGCGTCTAATCTATTCGAAACCCAGAAAAATTAAAAGCGCTTCCCTGAATTATTTCCAATCCGACAAAATCCCAGGAGAGTTAAAGACTTTTTTTCCTTGATTCCTTCCAATCCGAGCAACCACCTGAAGTAATATTATTTTTTTATAATCCAGTTTTCCAGTTAATCCGTTTTTCGGGATTAGTCTCCTACTAATCCATTTTTAGGGGTTAAAATTTTGGATTCACAGGGATTGTCAGGGATTAAACATCTCTAAAAATGGACTTTTATAAATCGTTTCTTTAGTTCTTAATATATAAACATTGATATTGTTTAAAATAGATTTTCATACTGTGGATGGAACACGACGGAGAAATATTCAATTACTTTGAGCCCAAAATATCTGCAATGTCCTGTAAAAATGTTCAGCATCAACATCAGCCTCCTATTTGCCTAAAATATCTCAAGGTCAGTGTTTGCTAATAATAGAAATAGATAATGATTTTTAAGAATTAGAAACGTTACAAAATATATTTCCTGAATTTCTTTTGAATAAATGCAGAAAAATAAACTAATTTAAAAAATATTGAAGTTGCAAGTAATTTATGATAAGTTTAAGGATTCAAGTTGAGAAATAGTGTTCTATATATCCTAGAAACACGTCAGAGCTTGTGCAATTAACATATGTTTTAAATTGTTATCGATAACATCCTTAGTACAACTCGAAATGATCCTCAAGAGGATCCATGGACGCCATATTTTCATCTTAGACATGTGCTTCAATGACATTTCAAGGTGAAAATAATATTTGAATAAAACAACAAATAGAAAAAATCGTGTTTCACTCCAAAAAATGCGTGTAACTTCTTTGTGGATCATTTTATCAAAATTTTATTTAGAAATTCTGAAAGTGCATACTATTTTACGTTAGCCATAGTTGTTCTAATATTTTTCCATAGGCGTTTATATAGAAATTATCACCGTTCAAACTGACGGCGGAAATGTGTCCGTCCCGTCGTTAATGGGTTAACGTGGAAAAAATTGCATCTGTAATCTTAAAGAGCTCTTAAAAGTTTCTTTGCTTCGTTACTGCAAACGACTTACCAACCTTTTATACTGATTCCAAATATACTGTATGCAAATTAATATTGAATGTATGATGATTGCTTGAAGAAATTTTTTCAACATTTTGTTCACTAAATTAAAAAAAAAAACATAACAATGGCAATATACAATTTAATTCCATCCGATGTTATCAGGTTATTATTTGTAGTTGTAGAGGAGTTCACTTTCCAAATTCAGCGACATCTTGAATTTACTCTTCAGTTAATTAATTTAAATTAATATTTAAGCTAAATAGGAATTAATTTTGAAAATTTAAAGAAATTTAATATTGTATTGCTAGTCTTTTTTTAGAAGCAAATAGTTGATTTCGGATAGATAGAAGACAAATAACTACATTGCATTTAAATATCTTGAACTAGAAATGGATGTTATTACAATGTACACGAGTAATTGTGTGTCGATTAAGCAGTCATTTAATATGAAAACTCCACAGGAAATAATAAGGAGAAAGTTACGGCACAATTATCTAGTATCAAATTATAAAAAACGAACGAATTACAATTCTTAAAGAGTCGAAATGTACCATTACCAAGAAATTAGTTACAACTCTTTCATTCATAATAGTAAATTACAACATTGATAATATGTAATATCGATACGTTTTGCAATTCTCGATTATTATCTAATCGTGGCAAAATAACTACAGAATATTAAAATAACATGAGGAATTTCCACTGCGCTCATCAATCGGTACCAATATTCAAAGACATTAAATACCATAAAACTGATTATTATAGTACTTAGTATAGTCTATTGGTAACAATGTATTGTGTAATTGTGTATACATGATCATATAATAACTCTAAAACCTTATGTCAATTACAGTAAGTATATCAATATTTAAAAATTGGGACATTCAAAAAACCAAAGACAAAATCGGAATTTAGATTTCAAAATCCAAATTTAAATTTTCTTTGCTATTTTGCACAATCAGACAGTTACAAATCTCTGAAGATTTTTTCATGGGAATCAGTTATAGTTTCTTTCAATTAGGAGACAATGGTTAGGCTTCATCTGATCGAATTAATCTTCAAATAGACCTTTCAACTTCTGTTTCACTCCGAAACAATAAAACGTCTTGTTTCTCAATACTTTTCTATTTAAATCTATTGGAAATGAATCCTACGACTTCATTCGAAAAAATACAATTCCAAATTAGCAGGATCAAATTGTAAAACACGAAATTTGGAAATTTGCCCACTTAAAGAGGTCCTCCAGAGTTCATTCCAAAGACATTTCAAAAAAAATCTCTTGAAAGCACGTCATTCTAATGCACTTTGATGAACTCATTGTTTAATAGTTGAAAATTTACTCTTTTAAAGTCATAATAAGTCGAAGAGTGCTTCAAAATTTGTGGATCGATCAGTTCCCATGAAACGTCATAAATGACGAGAGTCTGGAATGAACATCACATGACACTACTGCTCTGAAAAAAGATATCGATGCAAATAACAAATAAAGTATAACTAACCGTTGGAAGCATTGTGACTAATTAAACCTTTTAGTTGCGAAAGTGAAAACGCTTTGTTTAACACCAACACTGCATCGCTGATGGTGGCACATAATCAGTTAAATCAAAAGTGACAGGAGCACTATAGCATCGAGTATATACTAATAACTATCGACAATCCTTGAAACAATTTTTCTAGTTGCGTATTTTGTCATATGCCAAACCCCAAGAATTCGCGAGAAATATCATACACCAATAATAAATGACCTTATGATAATACACAGTTGACGGAATCAGCAGATACGAGCTTAACTTTATTACTAGCGACCTGCATTGCAGCTGGATCTAAAAGAATTTTTTATCGCGATAAGGACTCCACCTACACGAGAAATATCAGTATCAGCGAAAAGTCTATCATAAACTTAATATATTATAGGCGGTTAATCCCAATTCAGAATTTAAGATATTCTCGTTCAACCAGCTTTCTGAAGTTAGTTTTACGAACGGAAGTTGTTAACAATAGCAGGATTGCCTTGAATATATTTTATAATAATTTTGAACTGATCCGGGTGAATATTATTATACCTTTTCAATTCAACTCTAAGTTGTTTGAGATAATTTGGTTTAGTAATAGAATTGTTAGATGAGACATTGCTGACATCCAGAAGAGTAGATTTCTAACGAAATAATGTACAAAATTCTTGTTCAGACTCTAATTTAACCGGGCGAGTTCTATCTTTTATTTCAGCTCCAAGTCTCCTTACATGAAAAATATCAAATTATTTTACATTTTTTAATACTTGAAAGGATGTCGATAATAGTTTAGGAATTGCCCTGTCACTTGTTAACGATTCAGTCATTCCATATCTTATTTGCTAGTCTTTCATTTCGTTACCAAGTTCAAATCGAGTCTTGATACTCAAGTTCTTTTGAGTATTGCTCCGAGCTGTCCATCGTATACATTTCTACTAATAGTTTCAACACATTCCTTTAAAGGTATAACTTCCTTCTTTAATATTGCAATAGTATAACTAAGATCTTGGGCAGAATAGCCAAACTCTTTTCGCTACCAGGGTAGACAAATTTTAGTCTTATAGTCTTCAGTTTCAAACACATTTGCTCAGTCGTAAAAACTTTCGCTCATAGATTCAAGAGTCATGACCATTGATCAGACTAACAACTTAATAGGACCTTATCATTTTATACTTGAGACCTTGGGCAGAATAGCCAAACTCTTTTCACAATCAGGGTAGACAAATTTTAACTTCAGTTCCAAACACCTTTGCACAGTCGTAAAAACCTTCGCTCATAGATTCAAGAGTCATGATAATTGATCAGACTAACAACTTAATAGGACCTTATAATTTTAACTTATTATTAGTAACCATTAATGGAAGCAATCAAAACATCTGTAATATTTAACACGAAGTTTCATAAGCCTTAAAACCTGATGCAGAAGTATTAATATACATTTAATATTTTTTTTTAAATACGAATGATTCACAATTAGGATCGGCTTGAGTAACAAACTAAAATAATTCTTAAATTTGTAGTATGGTTCTTCACTCCTATCATACTGTTTCAATTATCCACATGCGTTCATTCAAAAGTCAATTATAATCCTAAAGTGATGAGTTTCTACAATTTCTTTCATTTTCAACAAATGTTATGATATGATATGGTGCCCTTTAAATACAACCCGCAGAGAGTTACAAAAAAGTGATGGATGTCTTTGATAACCAGAAACTTGCGGTCACATTCACGGTTCACTTTAATTATGACTAATCCATGGCCTAAGTGTGTTGGCAAAAGTCTTAAACAATGACACGAAGATGCGTTCTGAACTGAAAAGGAGGTGAACAAAGTGAAACCGAGTGGGATGGAATGAGTTAGAGGGCATGTAGAGATACGCAAAAGACAATGACAATATATGAGAGAAAGGTGAAGGGAGCAACAGTGTAAAGAGGGGTCGAAGACAAAGTGAGATACTAGATAGGAAATGTCCAAAGGTGTAAGTGAGGGAGTGTATAGGAGAGCAGGTGTGTTAGATAACGAGTAATACAGTATGTATATGTGTTTGGGCCTTGCGTGTATTCAGGAGGGCCCGTTGGTCACGGCTCGCCGGCCGGAGTTCCGGGCCCACTTCCGGAGGAGTCCCCCCGCGCGGGTACGGTTTCTTTTTGAAACGAAAACGTATCAGTTGTTCATGAACAGTTATACCTTTACCCGGAGGCGCGATCCATTCTCTCGACTGTTTGTCCGCGCGATCCTCGCTTCTGCTCATATACTTTTTTGTTCCTTTTTTGAATCTTAGATCTCAAAGGTCCTCCGTGGGACTCCGATGAATAATGTGAGAATCTTTTTGGAAAACGCCGGGTTCAAATGTTTCCTCACTTTTTTGAAAGTGGCTAACTGTTTGGATTTTCGCGGTGACCGCAGTTTGCAAAATATGGGTTTCTCCAAACGAGTAAGTAATTTTTTCATTTTAATTGTCAGAATTCAACGACTGAAACGTACCTGAGCTTTTTTTCATATATTGAAATGGTTGAAGAATATTAATTTTTCTTAAAAGTAGTTAGGAGGTCCCGAGTAGAAATTTGTTCAGGCCCTGATCAGGGCCCTAATCAATTTCTACTCGCGGTTCTACGTCATGATGGAAAATGAAATTCGACAGATCTGACATTCATTTTTGTAAGTGAAAAATGTGCGTACTGAGTAGGATGATAATCAATGAAACAATGATACCATTTGTCTATTTGTATTTCAAACTAAATTAAAAATAATATTTTATTTACTTTTATTATCACTCATTTAATGTCGCGGCTTGTAGCTTCATTAAGATTTTGGTGACTACCATCATCATCCTGGTGATCTTCACAACCTTCATCGTCATTGTCTTTACCAGCATGTTTATCATTGTCTTTCTTCTTCTTCATTATTGATTATTGCATTCATTATCTTCATCTACTTCAGCATGTTGTGTATATTTATTTTTATAATTGGATATCTAATAAGTAGTATAACCACTACCATAGCTCTTAACAGTACTGCCTTCATGGACTTTTGGAAAATGTCTTTGTTTCCACCATCATAAGTTCGTGATATCTTCACCATGTATTCCTAGCACTCATTATCAACATCATCTTTATACTTATTTTAATATCTTCTCCAAATAAATAATTATTGTACAGACTTTTTCATCAACTTCTCAATTTTTTATATAAATAATTTCATCATTAGCAATCTGATTTTCGTGATAACCTTCTTTATCCCTTAAGGTCACTATCTTCATGACTGCACTTATGTCAATCATTAAGAACATAATCGCTGTCATGACACCTTTTTTTCATTGTCTACATTTAGGTAATTTCTCTTCCTTTATTTCTGTTATTTTTTTTATCTTTATTCATATAATTCTTCATCGATCTTTCTACAAAAACATTAATGATTAAAAAAAAATTCTATTGATGGTTATTTTCATGTTCACCTACGAGAGTTTCATTACTTTTGGGTATGTTTCTGATTGTCATCTTCGGCAAGTTCATTATTATCATCCTCTTCGTGCTCCTCATCATTTTGTGTTTATTTGTACTGATCATTAACTTACTCGTCTCGTCGTAATTCAGGATTGATGTGAATACCTATATTTTTATATTGATCTTCATATATTATTATCTTTATCATGTATTCCTAGCATTTATACAACTAAATAAAGTTTTTCAGTCTTTTTCATCAACTTAATCACTGAATTACGGTTCAAATTCGTGTTCATCATTCTTTATATATAAATATCTTCATCATTAACAATCTAGTATTCGTTATAACTTTCTTCAATTCTGAATGACACTATCTTGATGACTGCATTTATGTCAATCGATAAAAATATCATAGCTGTCTTGATACTATTTTTTAAATATCTTCATTTACTTTCTGTATTCCTCTACTGTTAGTTACTTCAAGGTCTGCACTACTATTTTCACATTTCCTTTCTTTGGATTAAAAATGTATTAAGACCCTGACCGAGAGCGTAGCCTTGCGTTACACTGTTATCAAAGTTTTAATAAATTACTATTCGGAATCCTGGACATCAACATCATTCATTATTAACTGTACCTATACCATTATCATCTTCTTCATTTCTATCAACTATACCATGAATAAGATTGCTATCATCTCCTTTACAAACATGATCACTACCATTTTTAACTGATCAAAAACATGTTTTGCTAAAACGAAGGGATTCCTGCTATCTAGTTAGGAGTGCGATGGAGATTTTCTTTAGGACCAAACAATAACTTTAAAAATTAGCCATTGTAAGGAAATGTGAATCAATATTTAGCTCTGCTAATGTTAACATTAACTAAAAAACATCAACTATTTCATTGGGTGCAGATTAAAAATTAGTTTTTGAAGTTGTTATAAAAAATATATACCTACTGCAATTTTATGCACACTCACAAATGCGACCTGTTGATCAGATGTTTTTAAATCTTCTGCCTTCCAAATTGATAGACTAAAATCCAATTGGGTCTAATAAAAATATGAAATATGATACGAAAATAGAAACACAATGTTTATTCATATACATTTTCTCTACAATTATTTCCCTGTCCACTAGCTTCTTAATTCTTCTAAATTTTGCATTCTTATAACGTATTCGACCTCCTGAAACTACAAAAAATTGTCAAAATACATAATTATTTCAAAGGAGAAAATAAAAAATTTAAATTTTGACACAATTTTAGAGCCAAGAACCTCGAATCAATCAATTTTTATGTAACTTTGTATCCGGAGATTTTTGGGCCTGCAGATTACGAATGCTAGATTAGATTTTTTAACTTTCACAAAATAGATGACCTTCGTATCGAAACAATACTCTTAAAATGGCTTCATTCCTATAAATTACATTTTAGTAACTGCTTTTGAACGCGAGATCAAAATGACGAAGTTTAAAATTGTCCGAAATGGAGAAGGAAAATACAAAATATTGAAATATTCTGTGGTTATTTTAGTCAACATATATGTGTAATTTTGAGGGTTTCAACATTATTTTTGATTAATTATAAATCGAATTATCTGGAATTCTATTGGTTTCGCATTTAACTTTAATATTACTTTTTAAGTAATATGCAATTCAAAACGTCATGTAGAAACTAATAATATAAAGTCGTAATGAGTTATTGCAACAAAACCAAATTGTTCTGGGCTTTTCGATACCCCATATTGAATTGCCAAAGAAGGAGAGCGCCTAAAGTCTGTTTTGGTCCCCTTTAAATTTAACTTTAAATGGACCAAATCGACTTAATAACAATAGAAAATTATTTTTAAAATGATTTTAAATTTAAGTTTGCTAAAAAGCAAAAACATTTTAAATCTGTCTCACTGAATTTTCTATTTGACGTTTTGATTAAAAGTGAGCTTCATAATTAGCAGCCGCAAAAAACTACACGTAACGTCGTTTCAAGTAAATCTGATCATTCTTCAAAAATTCGTCCTCCACTTTGAGTTTTTAAAATCTAACCTCACATTCGTAATCAGCGACCCCAAAAACCACCGAGTACCGAGTTGTAAGTAAATCCGATCACTTATTATAAAATCGTCCGCCATATTGGATCCGTCTTTTTGGATTTTTAAAATCTAACGTCAGATTCATAATCAGCAATGCCAAAAACTCCCGAATAACGAGTTTCAAGCTAATTACTTAACAATTTGGATATAAGTTTCGGAAATCAATTTTTTCTGCTTTTTAACAAACAACCACACAAATCGAAGGGTCATGTTGCCTAAAACACCCCTGTTTAACTTAAAATCATTTTAAAAGTACAAAGGTGGCCAAAAATAGGCCTTAGGCCTCCCTCTTTTGAGGTTAGTTTCGTGCAGCTCTTAACAATTTTACAAATAATCCGGGCTATTGAATCCATGATTTTGAGTATCAAAATGGGTACTTAAAATTCGTAATCACTTAAAAATTCCTGTAAATAAAAAAATTTCAAACGATTTTTAAATGATATGCATGGCAAAAATATTTAAAAATTAGACAAAGTTATTGATTTTAACAATTTATATCACTTTCTGTAATGAAAACCAAAAACAAAAATGTAATAATTTAGATTATCTGCCCAAGATTAATATTAATAAAGTTACATAATCAAATTTCGTTGATCGAATAGTTTGAACGGTATTTTAAATTTGTTTCGAATATTCACACTCAATATAGAATGACAAAAAGCACCATTTATAAATTTATCATCTTGCAATACACAATGATTGTATTAATTTCACAATTGTACCTTAAGTAAACATTCTTCACACTAATTAAGTGAAAACAATCTATTGTGAGAAATACCCACAATACTTTGCGAAACGCACATTGAGACGAATCGGAAACTGACTGTCCAGTGTAATGGATGAATAAAAACAAAGACCTCCACTTTCACACTTTCAATAAAGGAGTATCTTTGTCTGATAGCCGTATAATTAAAGTTACAAACGATTAGCATCTTTCATTTTCATTATTTATGAAACAAGTCTGGTATTTACATGATTTATACATTTACTAAAAAGACATTTTTTAAATTATTTTATTTTTAATTGTACATTTCGTACCGTATTACAATTTAGATATTTTTTTAAATGATAACCATATATTAAGTTTAAGATAGTAGTTAGGTTAGGACACGAATTATACATCTATTTCGATCTAACTTTTATATAGTAATTAAAATAAGTGAGCTATTTCAAAAGCAATCTCAATTAAACAGAGTAGTGATTAATTGCAATTATACTAATAAAACGGTTATTGAAGTGTTTTTAAAAGCTTAACATGAGTTTATAAAGAAACGAAAAAGAGTAAAAACTTTTGTAGTCATTAAGAGATTCCTGTTCGTAAATGTAATTATAATTACTTAACTACAAAACTTAATTAATGACAAATCTTCTATTCCTTTTGTTACTCTTTACTAATAAATACTCCAACTAATTAGTTAAATTGCGTATCTTTTTAATTTAAAAGAAATTTAATTCATTTCAAGCTTCTTTTAAATCACATCATTATAGCAGCACAATTTAATATTAGAATAAAGATAATATTAGTAGGTACATATAATAAAGTTATATCTAAAGGAAATTCGTATGTAAATGTTTCAATAAACGTATAAAACGTGTACAGAATTGATTATAGTGTAAATAAAAAGAAAAGAAAGCCGATAGTAGAAAAACCGAATTGTTATAATACCGATATTAAAAAAACCGACACTTGAAAAACTGAAATGTCATGATACCGAGAGTCAAATAACCGACATTTCGAAGAACTGACTGTCAAAAAGCCGACAGTTAAAAAACTGACACTTCAAAAATTGACTACCCGCTTGTCGATGTGGCTTTTAGACTGTTGGCTTTTTGGCAGTCGGTTCTTTAAAGTGTCGGTATTATGACAATTCGGTTTTTCTACTGTCAGCTTTGTGACGCGTCGGCTGTTTGCCTGTCGGCTTTTTGGCGTGTTGGCTGTTTGCCTGTCGACATTTTGAATATCGGTATTTTGACTGTCAAAATAATTAGGGGTGTAGGTCCAGAAACTGTTCGATATTTCTGATCCTTTTTAAACCTAACAAGAATATATAATAATCCGATTTCTCAAAATGGATTTTACAGAGAAAAATGATCCATGAAATTTTCCAATTTCGGATCGAAATTTATAGAAATGTTCGAAAAGTTACTATTATTTCTGATCGAATTAATAAAATATGTATGGTAGGTCAAAGTAATCATTTTAAAAAATGTAAAAAGTGTTTGTAAAAAATACCAAGTATTTCACATTACAGTAGATTCTCGGTATATTTACCCACTCGGTTTCTCGCCTTCCCATCTCGTCTCGTTATATTTGTCAAAAGAAGGGAGACGCCGCTGCTCCCACTCTCCTCAGCCGCGCTACGTTCGTGACGCCATAGGAGGCCCTTCCTGAGACCCAAACCCGTAAGGTGGGGGAAAAAGAGAGCGGGGACAGGCAAATATAACGAGACGGAACCGAGCAAATATGCTGGAATGCAAATAAAGCGAGACGCAAATATACCTGGACTCTACTGTATTTAGAAAGGTTATCTTACTAGATTCTGACCACTATAATGTCATGCTCTGACCCAAGAATATGACAAAATTTACATGTCAAAATAAGTCAAAAAACAAATGGCAATTATTTGCATTTAAATTTAAGACCTGGTATTTTCAATTCAGAGTCATGATTAGATAACTCTTAGATTCGACATTTTGAATTTCGATTTTTGTTTGTTCATATTCTACATCACCGATTCTGAAAAATACGAAAAGGTCAGAATTAAAAATGAGTCTAATAGAAAAATAAATCCTTGGTTGGTATTAACTGAAGTAATTCCTGATCAAAATTAAAAGAATTTCCCAAAAAAGGAATTTTACAATTTTATGGTTTTTAAATTTTAAAGTTTTTGGTAGTTTCTCGTATGTAAATGCATCGAGAGAGGTTTCAGCTTTGATTTTCGTGATTAAAATCTAGATATTCTTAGGATTATATTACCGTAATAACTTAAAAAAGATTCAATTTACCATTTCGTCTTGGTGCATCACATTTAACGGTCTCAGCATGTACGTAAAAAACATCTTCGAGTATCTCATGTGGAAGTTATTATCTTTGCTTCGTAGTACCTTTGAAACTTAGTTTCAAATCACTTGCATTTTGATTGTATTTCTTCTTGATTTCGGCATTAGTTAAGGTCGTTGAAAAAACAGTTAGTAGCCATTTTTAGTATTGATGCACAATATATATTACCTATAATAAAAATATTTTTAAAAATTGTTGGATTTATAAGCTCTTTTTATAAAAATTTGTATATTTTTAAAAATAACTGTTCAGCGTAATTTTGGCGGAAGCTATAGTAAACGACATTGACATTGAGACAAAAACATGTTTTCTTTGAAATAGGACAATGAAGCGTTCAGCCGCGGACTTGTTTAGTAATGTTATACACAATTCAATTATTAAATATTTAATACCTGTATTTAATTTTGTCCACAATTTGGCAAAATGCATATTAATGTGCTATTCATCCGTTGCAAATGCTCTTATAGTAATTCCGATTCGATTTTTTTTTCATCGAGTTGTCGAAGTTTTTGTTAAGGTACGATTATGACTTTTGCACTTTTAGGTTAGGATATCCCAAAATCTTGACATGATAGAATAATTCCGCATACTTGGTTGGTTTGTGTAACTAAACTAATATCGGTCTGTATATTTTTCAACTTGTTCAATAATTAGTATTTGATTAATAACACATAGCATGTTAAATGCTGCATACAAATAAGTTTTATTGAATCAGAGATTTTTTTATTCCGTTAAACTTATATGTCATTTGTACATTTTGAAAAATTACTCATCCATATTAAGTACAACCGTCATTTTGATTGTCGCAAAATTGACTTAAGATTAACAGGCTAAAACTTATCCAATACATTTTTTGGTCCAAAAGGTAAACATTATCTCGGTCGTTAAGATTTTTTATTGTAATCAATCGAATTTTGCAATCGAGTGCACAGTGCAACTGATATCTAAAACATTATCCCACAAATGCATCTCTTCCTTCCACTAAATTAGTATATTGAATAAAAATATTGCAAAAGGAAAAGGTTACCAAAACCCACATAATAAAAGTAGGAATAACAACTTTCAAGTTATTAAATTTTTAAAATTTTTGAAGTAATGAACGTAATTTAATTTACGTCAGGATATTGTCTTCTAGAAAACCTCCCGTTTTAAAATTGAAACTGACGTTTCTCAATTGTTTCAAATTCTCAACGTGAAAAATGTCTTTTCAATTGTCTTAAAGGCCGCACAATGTGTAACGTCTTCCGTGTCATGTTTATATAAAAATGATCCAGTCTTCGCACGTGCCGTAACCAGCATCAATTGCGTTGTTTTCTCTTTTCACGAGCATTATTCTCACAAACAGCCAAGTGGTGGGCAGTAAAAGAGTAACACTTCCGTCGCAATGCTTTGTCTTCAAGTGTACAATTAGATGCTTAGAGGAGCCATTATGTAAATGCAAAAGTGATGATACCGTCGGTATAAACTGTCGGATTTGTACGAAAAAGAATTGTTAGTACGATTCGTTAAAATTAAAGAACTTGGAATTTTATTAATTCAATCATTTTCCAAATGATATTTTTATTTACATTTTAATCATATAAATCCGTCCATTATTTTCTAACTGTCATTGTGCATAATTATAAATGCGACAAGACATTTATGAAACATAAAAAGAAATCACTACGAGCTCTTTAACTCATCTTGAATATTGCTAACAAAGAGCTCTTAAATTCATCTTTAAAGAGGCTCTAAAGTATCCGCCGATAAGATAGGAAATTTCACTAAAAAATGTAAATTGAAGATGACTGATATGTCGTCTTATAAATGACACCTTGTTGAAGATCAAATCGTTTAATTGACATTTTTATTTCTCAAATTATTATAAAAAGAAGAACATCAAACAATAATAATAACAAAGTTTGATTTCATATAAACTTTTACGAGCAACTTCATTTTTGGATTCGAACGCCATCTAGTATCTCCAGATGAAACTTAGACCTTAAAACTGCGAATTGCTTTGATACTCCGAAATGTCTCACAATTTACTCTTCAAAAGATCTTTTCGACGAAATCTTCGGGAAAAGTTCTAAATTACCTCTTTAGGAAGTATGTGCTAATTAGGTTATAACATTTCATATACAAAATTACCATATTTATTTTAATGTAAATTAATTTATAACTTAGTACACTTGTGTCGTTTGAATTCATAAAATATGATTGGTAAAATAATTGTTATACTGTCACACATTAGTACATTAATCTAAATATTTAGTACAATTACTAATATCCTAATAATTCGTTTTCTAAACGTTAGTAATTTCATTTTTATTTCTGTCAGCATAAATTTTAATGTTTCAGATCAATAAAAAAAATTGTAATGATAAAATAACCCATTAACTTTGAAATTGGTTGAAAAATTGGTATTTTACATTTTAGAGTTAAAAAAAAAACAAAAAAAATTTGTTATTCCATTTTGATATACGACGTTGAATAACGGAATGCCACTATAATGATGAAGTATTTTTATTTCTCTTTGACAGTACAAGCTCACGATTCAAGTTTGTGATTTAAGTTTGCGGATTTAAGCAAATATCTTGCGAAATGTACTAATTATTTTGTCAAAACTTTGAAATATTTAATTGCATTTCCAGACACTAAATATTTATCAACTAATTTTTTGTTCACATACAAAAACCAATTAATTAATTTTTTACTGACCCCAAAGCTACATATTTCAAAGAATTCAGGTAAACGTAGTTTAAAGTATATTATTCTCTTTGTTAAGAAAATATTTAAATCGTAATAGAAATGTTTGAACGTATTTGCTAAGATTGATGCTTTTTAGTACTCGTGTTTGTTAGAAGAAGTACGTTCTACATTCGCTTTCATGCTTGATGAAAGCTACTTTTATGTGCATAATTAACGAACAGTAAGTATCTAATTTGAAACGCCCAATTAAATTTATTCGCAATGCAGACTTCAGAAGTGAAAAGAAATTGGTTTTTTTTACTCTGAATATTATTTGCATTTCTAAAATGCAAACATCCAATGATGTTGGGTTGCTCAAGTGCTTGAGCGTGTTACCGGGATTGCAAATAAGATTTTTAAAATTTAATAAACAGGTTGCAAAGTAATAGATATTTGATTCGTAAATAATCAGAAAAGTGTTGAAAATATTATTTTCTGTAATGTTAATAAAGCATATGTTGACAGTCATTTACTAATTATGATCTAACATCGACACCACGGTAGGTAAATGCAGTTTTGGTAAATGCATATTAAAACTAATCTTAAGATTAAAGGGGAAAGATTATTGATTGTTACTCTGAAATTGCAAATTGCCTATAAAAAATAATTCTAAATTATCCGCTAGTCTAATCATAAGTTAGTAAAACAATTGGTAAAAAATCTCTTTCAGCATCTAGAATGTTACTATTCAGATAGTTAACTTATATATTTTCATAAACATGTCTCGTTTCCGCATGCTAATCAGAAGAACATTATTTAATTCCGAAGTAACCAATGACATAAATATGTTTAGCGAAATGTTGCTTTCAAACAGCGTTTCGAAACTTTATTTTTGGATTCGAATACTATCTATTGTCTTTATAATATTTTACGAAAAGAAGATGCTTCGAAATAAAAATGTATAATTATGATTCACTTACGTTTCTAAATAATATGTGTTCTATAATTCTACTATAAAAGCCAAAGGAAAGAACTTTTTTAAAAACTTGTTTAAGTTTTATTGTAACTAACATTTATTTAACACTTTACAGATTTGTATTAGAATGGAATATTTAATTCACATTTTCTCTCAAACATTATGAATTACAAATTCGAGGAATTCTTTTTATAAAGAATGGAAGTAAAATAAAAGTTTCATACTCATTCTATCAGCGAGAAGAATTCACTCCTAGAAAGAAGTGAAATAATGTCACTCTTTGATAAAGTGAATATTCACTACAATCAGAGTTGCTCGGTTTTCACTATAACGAATTAAGAGACTACCGAACCGTTTTTCTTAATTACTAATAGTGGGCTTTAACAATAATTGTGTATGTATGTATAGAATTGATCTATATGTACTTTTTAAATCATTGAAAATAACAATAGGACATTTTCTTGAAAATAAATCACCAATAAATGTGTAAAACTATAACGTAATAATCACAATATAATAATAACTCCAATAATTTGAATAACAATATTTTATTTACATTTTTAGAAGTTCAGCCGAATTTTCGACTTCGGAGCTCAGGCAGATTCATGGTTCGGTTCCGTCGGTAACATATTCGGGAAGAGCTGTCAGTTGTCCTTCGTCTTTCAGATAGATAGATAGATAGATAGATAGATAGATAGATAGATAGATAGATAGATAGATAGATAGATAGATAGATAGATAGATAGATAGATAGATAGATAGAGAGAGAGAGAGAGAGAGAGAGAGAGAGAGAGAGAGAGAGAGAGAGAGAGAAAGAGCAAGAGAGAAAGTGAGCACCGACGAAACAAAAGCATGAATCTGCCTGAGCTCCGAAGTCGAAAATTCTAGATCTTTCCGGAAACGTCAAAAAGACAAAAGTACCGAGTTCCTTGACAACAATGTTTAGTAGCTTAGTAACGAACAAATATAAAAACGGGCTACTCCTCAACTCCACAGACACTCGAAAAGACACACTCGAAATCGATACATCTGTCAGCTTGGATCTTTACTCGTTCCGCGATTTGTCGTCGCCGTATTTAAATAAAGATTCATAGTTTTGCGAAGTCAGAATTAAAGTGTTTACTCTATCCGCCCGATTATTAGCAAGAAATTTACATATATTTTTGGTGCCGGAAATCCGGGAGACATTGCCGGTATTCGGGCGGATTAGTGCGACTCGTGCCATCGCACAAAACGCGGGTGTAAACGCAGAATAATCAGTTTCTGTGGAAGTTTATTGTGTTCCCGAACAATGCGTGTATCCAAACCCAAGCGAGGCCGTCCAACCAGGAACGCGGACATGGAGTCCGGAAAGCCGAGACGAAGGTCTCCAAGCGAGGACCTAACACTTCTGCGAGACCAACGGCGGTTCCAGCCATCAGAAGGACGAGAAGGGTGCGAAGCAACGGTGAAACGAATCAGCGGGACGAAGATGAAGTCGGTCATCCACCAATGGCGTCAGAAGACGATCGAATGGATCAACTTCAGGATATGGTTGACGGATTTCCCGAGGTCACGAGAGAGGTTACCGAGGTGGAAACGGATGAACGGCGTGGAGCACGACCAACTTCAAACGGCGAAGGTCAACATTCAACGAACGGGGTGAGCATGGCTTCATCGATGGATCGCGATATATTGTTGAATAAAATTAAACAAAGTCGCGAATTATTAATGCGTGAATCCGAACGATTAGAGCGGTTGGAATGCGAACTAGAACGCGGTTTTATTTCGGATTCTAACTCGGAAATGTCAGCATGCCCGGTCGAAACGCCAATTAACGCGGAATCCGGTTCATTGCAAGAACGCGCGTCACCATCGGAAAATGTGTCGAAATTTGATATGTTAGCCGGAAAATTAGTCGATGCAATTTCGCGGGCAATGGAAGGTTCGGTTGCACAAAATAATTCTCGCGGAATAGTAAACAGGCTAGCTGCGGGTCCTTTGCCGAAGTTTAACGGTAGCCCGGGAGATTGGATCAGATTTAAACAGTCGTACGAATTGTCGTCCGAACTTGGCGGGTTTACAGATCGAGAAAACGTCGCGCGTTTGTTCGAAGCATTGGAAGGAAACGCTAGGGAATCGGTATTAGGTATAATGACCGGCACGTACAGCGCGAATGATGTATTTAGCTTATTGGAACTTCGATTCGGAAATAAAGATAAAATCATCGAAAACGTAGCGAGCAATCTCCGAAAACTCCCGAAAGTAAGCGGTTCTGGCGAAGAAATTGTAAATTTTGCTACAAAATTAAAAGGGGAAGTTACAGCGATGCAAAATATGAAACACGATGGTTATTTGCGAAATCCTGAATTAACTCGCGATTTGTTAAGAAAATTGCCTCATGACATAACCTTTGCCTTCTCGAGCTTTATTAAGAATCGCGATGTAAACGAGCCAAAGTTAGTTTCACTTTCCGAATTCATGTTCGAACGCGCCGAATTGTGCTGCTTAGCCGGAATAAATATGAGTTCGCATAATGAAAGTTATATTAAAAGACCTCGAAATTCGTCAAAATTTGTTTGCGCGACAACTGCGAATGCGACGAATACTTCGAAAACGATCGGGAATAAATCTAACCTAGGTGATAATGACGCAGTTCCGTTTCGAGAGAGGTTATGTCGCAAATAGGGAAAGCTGTCATTACTGTACTAGACCAAGTCATCTGATCTCTAAGTGTCGTGAATTTGCTGCACTCACGACCACAAATAGACGTGATTGGGCGAAAAATGAAAACAGTGTTTCATTTGTTTAGCCAAGGCGCATCATGCAATGCAATGCAGTTTCCGCCACGGTAAAAATCATTGGCATCCCCTCCTTTCAGAAATAGGTATAAACCGTCTAATCGACAGAATTTTAATAACGACGGAAATATCCATTCCTCTAACAAAAGACGTTTCGAACCATCCGGAAATTGGAATAAAAAAACACGATTAGCGAATACCGATCAAAAACGTAACCTACTCGAAGCAGCGTACTTTAAGTCGAGTAGGTTCTAACCAAAACATAACCTCATTATGACTAGGCGAACGCAAAATATAATTGAAAATTATACCAGTGACCCTCATAGGAAATAATTTAAATTATCATACACTCGCTCTTTTGGACGATGGGTCCACGATATCGCTCATCGACGCGGACGTTGCTAGAAAAATCGGAGTATCCGGCCCTACTATGTCGCTTTCTTTAGCAGGAATTCGCCAAATTCCATTTTAAAAATAAACAGCCAAAGGGTAAATTTAAAGATCGGGGGTGATGACGCGATTTACGATATTTCCGGCGACATACCGTAGATAACTTGATGCTTCCATCGCAGTCGCTAAACGACACAACAATCAAAGAGATTTCTCGGGAACAAAATATTGTCGTAAAATCATATAAAGAGGGCAAACCTTCAATTTTTAATCGGGCAAGATAATGCACAATTTCTAACATCTTCCGAGAGTTATCCAGGGTTCAAAGGGCTCCCCTGCGTAACTCATACTCCGTTAGGATGGGTAGCCCACGGTAGTTTGAGCAAATATTAATTTTCCACAACTGTTCAGTCTGCGCTCACGCTAACCGGTATCGAAAATGAAAACACTACGGTCGCCTAATGATGAACTAGGCTGTCTTAGCGAAAAATTCGTTTCGAATCGACGCATTAGGTCTAAGGTTAGACCTCGAGTAACTGTCGAAGAACGTCGCGCGTCTGAAATTTAGGAGTCGACTACCGTTAGGCGCGGATCTTACTGGGAAACGGGGTTACTCTGGAGAACGGACAAGTTCCCAACTTCGGGATAATAAACATAGGTGCCGTTGAAACGGATAAAAAGTATCGAAGCTAGGTTAGACCTGAGTCTTGAATTACGCGAAAATGTATTCCGCGGGAAATGGCCCGATTCATCGATCTCGGGTACGCGGAAAAGGTACATCCACCTTTTTGCCCCCCACCAACGATCGGGACGAACATGGTATTTAGCACATTTCGGAGTGACTAATGCCAACAAACCGGGCAAGATCAGATTGGTGTTCGATGCCGCGGCGAAATACGGCGGCCGGTAAGTCTGACTGGTCAATTTCTCTGGCAGGATTAGATTTACTGCAATCGCTAAATCGGAGTAATCATTGAGGTTTAGGCAGGGAACAAAACGCTTACCAGCGCTCTTAGCGACCAGTCTTTTCGGGTAAAATTAAAACCGGAAGATCGAGATGCGCAACGTTTCCTGTGGAGGGGGAATGGATAGAAAAAGGGGGGGGGTTTCCACCGGATGAATAGAGAATGACCACGCTTCTGTTCGGATCAAAAGCATCTCCATGTCGCTGCGCTTAATGTCCAAATAAAAACGCTGAGAGTTTGTCCCGAGATAAACCCCGTAGGCGTTGATAAATTTAACCGGCAGTCGTACATGGACGACTTACTCGACAGTTGCGATCACCGTCAACGAAGGGAGATCTAACTATTCGAGGATAATCGCGAAATTAATAAAAAAGGCGGCATCATGTTTCATGGGGGGTATTCTAACGATAATCAAATTCAAGACTCTCTACGAACAATGAGTAGCACTAATACGCCCAAAACACTCGTGTATTTTAAAACAAAATGAAAATGGAACGGCAAAGTTCTGGGTTTACGATGGGACCAATTAAAAAATGATACACTCGGGTTTAACTTAAAAGTCACATTGGTCCCACAATATTATTTTGAACGGTACTCGCAAAACGACCAAACGAGAATTTTTAAGAAATAGTCATGACAATTTTTGAACCCATTAGGCATCCTATCCCCTTTAATAATCTCAATCGAAAATGATTATGCAAAAGGATGTGGGTAAGCGCGATCGGTTGGGCTGAGTCCTAACGCGATGAAGATAACGAACTATGGAAAAAATGGTTATCCGATCTCCCACACCTACATAACAATCGCGATTCCAAGGTGAATACTCATTTATCGCGACATGAACATACGAAATTAGAATTGCACGTTTTTTGCGACGCCGGTTCAGGGGCTTACGCGACCGTTGCATATTGGCGACTCGTCGGCCGAAACGATTGAAATAGAAAAGTCATTCGTCAACGCAAAAATCGTAGTCGCGCCCTTAAAACCCCCCTCAATTCCTCTGATTAGAACTGCAAGCTGCCACTGATAGGTAGTAGGTTGGCACAAACCGTTGTAAAAAGAACATGATTTCATAATTTCGCGGCGAGTATTTTGGACTGATTCACGACCAGTATTAACTGGATAAATTCGGACGCACGAAGTTTCCAAACTTTCGTAGCCACATCGCTTGGCGTAAATTTTGCGAAAATACGTTCACCGGTTGCTGGAACATGGGTAACCGTCAGCCCTAAACCCGGCCGATAGCGCGACCAAATAAATTTCAATCCAATAATGAGAGACGCGAACAGTGGGTAAAAGTGCCTAAATTTTTGAAATTACGCGAACTCAGAACGGCCAACGTGCGAAACGGCCGTCTCGCGTCGAGCTAAGCGAATTAACAACACGGGAAAAAACGGAAAAATTTCACACGGGCTCGAAGTGATGTTCGGAAACCGCCACAACACCTATCCCGAGTGGCGAAAGATTTTCGAAACTGGAAACGACTAATCGGTGCACAGGCAATGTTGTTATTCGCGGTAGAAACATGGAAACGTACAAATGATTCTCAGATGTCGGTAACGCATCAAAGAAAAAAGCTGAAAAACTTTGGATTCTTTGCCATTCAACAATCGTGTGTCCCTAATGAAATTTGCGACTTAAAAGCGAATAGACAGTAGGAAAAAGAGACAGCTTCTAACAGTAGGCACCCCCCCTCCATTTCTAACGACACGCCACGGTATTTTACGATTAAGAGGCAGAGTAAGCGATATTAACTTAGAAATTTTTGCAAACACTCCGGCGATTTTCGACGGGTCACACTACGAAGATAGATGGCTTATAAAAAAAAACTATCCCGAAGAAATGAATCACGGTGGGAACGAAACAGATATCAATGAAATTAGGCCTCAACGATTTAGGGTAACTAAATTAACGAAAATTCCCTGCGATACAATTGTTTGCGAAATGCGCAATTTGCAAAATAACCCGCTCGACACCACAACTGCCGTTAATGGAACGCTATTACCAAAAGCTCGTGTATCTCATGGTCTGCGGCCATTTAGTTAATGCGGCATAGACTATTTCGGTCCACTTCTTGTCAAATTAGGTAAGACGCGCGGAAAACCGGAGGGGGTCATATTTACATGTTTGACAGTCCGCGCGGTTGTTTATAGAGCTTGCAAATTCGTTAAGCGCAGATTCGGCAATAATGGCTGTTCGCCGAATGGCAGCTCGGCGTGGGCAACCGTTAGTTTTATATCAGCGACAACGGAACGAATTTTCATAGGGCAAATATTGCTATGGAAGAAGCACTTTTAAATATCGACCAGGACCTTGTAACGTAGATATGCGGCTAACAAACGAATCGGAATGGACATTTCATTCCCTCATCATCTCCCCATATGGGGGGAGCGTGGGAACGGTTGATACGTTCCATCAAATCGTCTCATAACACATAATTTTAAAGAACCAAATTTGTTCGGGAAGCACTTTAAATACGGTGTTAGCCGAAAACGAACACATTGTAAATTCGCGGCCATTGACTCCACGTACCGCCCGATCCGTGGGACCAGCAGGCACTTACTCCGAACCATTTCTTGATTGGTAGTTCGTCAGGGCAATTGTCTCTAACTCGGTATGAAAGTGACATTCGGTGTCTAAGAAAACAATGGCGCTGGGTTCAGGCTATAGCAGGAATCTTTTTGGAAAAGATGGTTAATGGAATATCTGCCTAAACATAATCTTTTTTTGCTGAATTGACAGCGTAGATTTCCCCTTAGTCTGAAATACCTGTTTGAAGGTGTCTAGCTCAATCTCGTATGTCGACGACCTACTTCTTTAAAATCTCACCCAAATTTTAAACACCTACAATCAGAGCTTTGACCTCTCCCTTGTCATGTTGATAAGTTCGAATTCACCTTTCAGAATTTTCTCTCGTCGGGGAAAATCGCTCCACCAATAAGACAGTCGCACAACCGGTTTGCGGACTTTTTCCCTTGACAAGCCGTTAGCGTAACTCAATGATCTCCAAATAGTGACGAAACCGCTGAGAATCCCCCCTCACACAAAACCGCTAAGACCATTTTAAAATTAAATTTAGAAAAGCCTCTAAGCAAATCTCAGCGCGTTCAAAAGACCTAGTGTCGACCCCCGATCGCGCGGAAACCTTTTCCTCGTGCGTTCTACTATCATCTCTCTCGCTCCTCGCACTACTCTTATATAGATCCATTAACATTCGCAGTATACCATTTTTATGGTCGTCGATTATCGTGGATCACTTATTCATCGTACATTTGTTTTCCTCGAACTTTCGAAAATGTATACAGGTCCAGACACGTTTAAAAGGAATGTCGCGTTACTGTGTCTATGTTTGACAGCACGTAAGCGCCTCTATTTCAAAACTTGTATTTCTACATCAATATGGTAGATGTCTAAAAGATTTTTGAGGTCTTGAACAGGGTTTACAGCACTCTTGAAGAAGACGCTGCTGAGGATCAATTTTCCAACTTCATTCGAGAATCCATCAAAAAGATTGAGAAAATCAATTAATTCTTAAGGACCAATCCTCACATTCCAAATTGGGTGAAGTTATCATTGGAGACACGTATTCATTGCACCACGGTACAGAGGGTGTACAGCTGCTCACAGATTAATTAGCGTATCTCAATGATCTCCAATAGAGACAAAACCGTCGAGTCCCTTCACCCAAGACCATTTTGAAATTAACGTCGAAAATCCGCTAAGCAAGTCTCAACGCGTTCAAAAGACCTGGCGCCGACCCCCTAATATTGTTATAAAAATGTCCAGCCGTTAGATGGTCGCATTGCAAACGGCCTCTTTCTAATGCGTGATCTTAAGAAATTAGTACATAAATATTGAAAAGTACTGACTGTTACACATTAGTATTGTCATGTGAGGAATGTCGAAAAAAAAAAATTGCAAAAGCAATTCATTAAAGGTCAGCTATTGCTACATCATATTCGCTCTCGATGCCTATGTGGAAATACAGCGTAGGCTAGGAACCGTATTTTGAATGTGAACATAAAATTCTAATAATGACCTTTTCCTCCTGCGTGCTACTACCATCTCTCTTGCTCTCTAGTACCCGTTGTTAGATTATACCGTTATCAACGGTCATCGAAATCGCCGATTGCCAGCCCGATCATTTTCACCATATATTTTCCATGTATACAGGTTCAGACGCGTTTAAAGTCATTGCGCAATTTCATCAAAAGGTATACCAAGTAACACATTTTCTCTTTCCAAAATTTTTAGACAACCTCCACCATAATAGAAAGGAGATGATTCTCAGTTCTGTATTTTATCTAGGAATAACATGGCGGGCCACCTGTAGGCCAACTCACCCCTTTGTTAACAAAAGTAGCATAAAATAAATAAATAAATAAATAATTTATAATAATAATATTTAAATAGTAATAAATTTCACATAATCCGAATAGCGTGTATTAAAATGTATAATATAGAAATGATGGAAGAAGCTAGCAGTAATTAGAAAGAGAGGATGACACGCTTATTCCCTATGCATTTATCTATTCACGGTATTTACGTGTTTTCATGACGTTCGAGCCATAGCTATACGAGTTTGGACACGTGGGTAATGTAATTAATCAGGTTCCTGGCCGTTTTTTAATATGTGTACAATTTACGGACATCTTAAACATCGCCATACAAGTTTCGACCTGTTAATTACCCGTAGACTTTACTATACGGTAACAATGAATCTGACTTCTCACAAGTGATGAACACATACGAGTATCGACTTGCTTCTAATATAATTAATTAACCTTGATTTAATATTTCCCACTTTTAAAATTTCTGAGAATAAGAAGATCGAAATGACGACGTAAAAATCTAAGAGAAGCGTGTAAAATTCAACAGTTTCTTTCTATCTTTACGCTCAGTTTTGTGTCTTTTAAGTAAAAAGTTAAAGGAAATGATAATGCTGCCATCTTTTGGTATGTTTAAAGAGATTGCAGAATCTGCGTGTTGCAGAATGAAATATGTGGGTGCATCTAAAATGCATAGATTCATCGTAGGCTGCCATCATACACTTGCTGTTATGAGTGGCTATGGAGCGAATACAATTGAATATGAGGTTCTTAAAAATTGAATCTAGTGACAATTAACCTTATTATCACCATACAAAAGAATATGAAAGTGAAATTGTTAAATATTACCGCGCATCTACTGCAAAGCGAAAGCAATCTCGCTATTTTTAAAATATCTATACTGCCATTACTAGACATCTCTCTGAATTAACACTTTGCATAGTCTTTAATCATAGGCGGTTGTCTATCTGCTGTATCATCACTCGTTTCAAAACGTTTATTGACGACACTCATGTAAATCTGGATGCATTTGCATTGTGAGTGGTACGCTATGACCATACTTCTTCATTTTCACGTTCTGCAAACGTTGCAAAATGAAATCTATAGGTAGGACTCGATGTCTTTTTGGTTGTCAATTAATGCAAGACGTTTCACTTCATAGTTTAATTATCATTGACCTTCGAAGAGATGCAGGCTAGTCTTGAAGATTCTTACAGTATACAATTTTAATGCATTTTAACATTTTTTTTAGAACCTCACTTTCCGTTAAATGGTATGATTTTTCGCAATTTATTGAAAAATCGGACGATGTTGTTGTCCTATGAGTTTCGGTAGAGATGGACAGAATAATATGGTCTATATCGACAATATTGGTCAGAATCTAAAATTTCCTGCAACCTATGTCATTTTATTTGTCTGCGCCTTTTATGTATATCTTGTGAGCACATGTAAATACGAGATGTCTTCCAACGTTTCGTTGATTCCATCAAAGGGTATATCGCCCGATTCCCATGGTGGGACCCTGATATTTGTGCATTAATCCAATTGTTTTTATGTTCCAAAACCTACTTTACTTACATTACTGTCGGAATTATCCAAAATGTTTTACATTTCACTTCGATATAAAAACTAATTTACAGATCCGGGGAAATCCTTGCACGTCGACAATTTTCTACCATTTCTAGTATCTAATTACTGATTTGCTTGTCCTATTCATTAATAGTCGCATCATGCTCTCTCACACACACTCTTTGCCCCTTCCACATATGGCGTGGTTACTTCTAACTTATTGGTATTACGTCGTACCTTTCTCTCTCTAGATCGTAGTATCTCTTCGTAAAATCCTATGAATCGGGAAATCAAATCAGAGTGTAACAAAAAAACGTCGATTCTTCAGCGGGCCAACACTTGAGATTTTCGATAGTTTGTGGAGTTACGATTTACTCAGATGATGAAGAATTTAAAACGTAATATTAAAATCGTTTCAGAGTACTAGCACCAGTATGATGGTCAACCGCACTTTCACAATTGTAATAAATCTTTTCTACGATATTCGATCTAATTGAAATGTAACATAGAAGTTTGAATACATGTTTCGATTGGTTTATTAATACAATTGAGCGTGCCAAAGGATCTCCTAATTTTAAATAAAAATATGATCAGTCATTAACTTGACATCATTTAAACAATTAATTTTTGTTTGTATATTTACAATAGCGATACACTGCAGTCTTAAATCAAATAATTAAAATCATTACATCTTAAAGTCAGGTCCATGCATAATTCTTACTTGGTCTAGTCATCTTTTCTTACACTACATCTTTTCTTTCTGTAAATGCAAAACAAAACGAAAAGACAACAAAGTATTTATCTTAATGATAATAACCTAATCTTTCACATTTAGAAACCGCGTCTAAATAGCCCACATAAGGTCGCCTTATTCGTAGTGAATTTAACTTACGAAACTGTCATCTTTAATTGTCGATCATTCTCTCTCTTGATCTCTCTCTCTCTCTCTCTCTCTCTCTCTCTCTCTCTCTCTCTCTCTCTCTCTCTCATTAGCTACCGATTTGTTTCATCTATACGAATACTCATTACATCAAATCGTGTCGTATGCACATTCTTGTGTTGTAACATTCACACGGTATATGGAATGAAATTTATTCTGAAAACCCAACAAGTACAAGCGTAAATGTATTTTAATAATAACGAATGGTACACCTCTTGATTCGGAAAATTGTATGTAGCGTAACACGTAATGACTATTTAATTCCGTTTACAATAATGATTTGGAGAGATTCACACCGCACGAAACGTTGTTTTATATTTGACAGATTTTTGCTACTGTCCACATTGTAAATCTTAATTAGTTAACTAAGTTATTAACGTATCAATACTATTGTTATATGTAGGTATTTTGGTAAAATATATTGCCATAACGAGAATGTCCTCCTATCCATCACACCTAGTGTTAATACCAAAACGATACAAGTCATTATATCAATAAATAATGTTCATAGTAATAAATTAACCTTTAAAAACTTCTCATGTTTTCACATCATGCACTAAAATTTCAGATTATGTATTATTATTTATATTGAATCGTTTATGAAACTGATGTTTTCTACATACATTAAATCACTTAAAAAGACTGCTACCGTATATATGGAAATATAAGACTAAACAAAACATTCAACATGAAGACTATGCATAGATTAATTCTATTTATAACATAAGTCATTTTGAAAGGAAAAGTGAAAAATTCTCAATGACCTATCTGTAAAGCTTCTATCTTACTTCTATCTTTACTTCATGTTTCTTGTCGACAGTCCAAAACACTTCGGTACATAAACACACTTTCAATAATTTTTGAATAATTCTTATTTAAGGGAGTAAATATTCATCGATTTTTTCGTAAATAATGAAACAATTAATATATATACGATCTTTATACAATTTTACTAAAACAAGAATTAATTGCGGTGTTTTGGAAGATGTTGGTGACAAAAGTCATGAATATGCCAATTAAATAAATCAATTAACACTCGTATCTCTATCTATTTCGTTCAATTATATAATTTTTTAATACCATCCTACACGTACATATTGTACAATACTTGCAGACTGTTACGTTCAGTCTTTTCATTTTTCACGTGGTAGACTAAAATGTGCGTTCAAAACTAACTCTTGCTCGTCATTAATTATAGGCATCTAGTACATCGCGAGCTTTGAAACACCTTTATACAATATGTTGTATATGTTCGAAATCTGAATGCATTCACGTTACTGATGACAATTAATGATTCTTTAGTTTTATCTTGACCAATGGTGCAAACGCAACATATTGAGATGTAATATTGCCTAGTGTCTGAAATTTCTTACCCACAACGATGAAGGAAATGTCGTATATTATAGGCAAAAGCATTTCTCAGTTATTTATATGATTCTTTATAAGTCATAAGTATATACTGTCGACTGAATTCATAATAAACTTATTGTGTAATGCTAGATCGGTAAGTATCTAAATTCCTTATCTTACATTTAATCCTTCAAAAGAATCAATATGTACCCTTCTAAGCGTAGTGTTTTTATTTGACATTGATTATTGTATTTTGTAATTTATCTGCTCGCACTCTCTATATTGAATTCATATTTTAAAGATAAATTGTAGCAAACTCCAGATTTTAACGAACACCTTACTAAGAACTAATACCTACACTATTATTCTACCTATACCAAAAACATCTAGCAAAATAATCGAGATAATATTTTCACTTCAATATTTATTTATTATACTTGAAATATTTCTCCGAGTCTAAACTTCTCTTACAAGTTTACTGTGTTCTGCATCTTACTTATCTTATATTGAAAACGTTAGTTAAAAAAAACTAATATTTTATGAGTGAAATTTGCATATTTTCCAAATCCATATGTTTGAACACATTTATTCTCTAAAGATTACTCTAAGTGTTTTCTTTCGACTATGAGGGAGAGTACAGCAATCTACAGTTTTGTTCTCATCACTCGTGCACACTTAAACGTTGTAGAATATACGAATAATATTTTTTTTTTAAAGATACTTTCTGATCAAGGCATTAATTAAACCCTTACTCATAATTAATAATAAATTTTATATACATTATTACTTTCACAGTATTACATTATACTCTCACTGATATTCTTCTTCTAACATAATACATCTCAATCGTAGTATTCACTTTCATAATGTGGAGATTATTTTGAATCTTTCCATTTATATATCATTAGCTTTCTTATGTGTTATAAGTTTATTTCGTATCGTCTCTGCTTACATTTCCTCACACTATTAATATTCCTTAAACTTCTTTCTATATAGTTTCAATATTTTCCATAGCACATACCTTTTGACTATGGCGTAATCGTGTATTTCATATTTTAAAGATAAATTATTGCAGCTACTTCCTGATATTAAAGAGCACCTTACTAAAAATTAAGACTGACAATCAAAGGACATTAATTTCCGTTATTTCGGCCGTCGATGATTTGGTTCTTTTATTTGTTTACGACATTGCGTGAGTTGGTCAGTTTCTGTGTATTATCATAACAGATTTATTTGACACTTTCATTATTGCTCTCTAACACACTAATAGGTATCATAAATTTTCTGCACGTTTGCTGACACGATTTTGAAATTATACTTAAATATTACGATTTTTGTCGGTTGCTCAATTGATGATCCCTCTCCCACCCACCCATTTCCTACCCCCCCCCCCCTTTCCTCCCATCAATCATCAATTGATCAACCGACAAAAATCGTAATATTTAAGTATAATTTCAAAATCGTGTCAGCAAAACGTGCAGAAATTTATGATTCCTTTTGTGTGTGAGAGAGCAATAATGATAAGTGTCAAATAAATGATGTATGTATTACACAGAAACTGACCAACTCACGAAATGTCGTAAACAAATAAAAGAACCAAATCTTCGACGGCCGAAGATAACGGAAATTATGGTCTTTGATTGTTCAGTCTTAATTTTTTAGTAAGGTGCTCGTTAATATCTGGAGTCGCTGCAATATTTATTCTTAAAAATATGAAATACACGATTACGCCATAGTCAAAAGGTATGTGATCCCTCCTCCCCCCCTTTCACATCGCCCCCCCCCCCACCCCTTTCCTCCCTCAATCATCAATTGAGCAACCGACAAAAAAATCGTAATATTTAAGTATAATTTCAAAATCGTGTCAGCAAACGTGCAGAAATTTATGATACCTTTTGTGTGTGAGAGAGCAATAATGTAAGTGTCAAATAAACTGACTGTATGTATTACACAGAAACTGACCAACTCACCGCAATGTCGTAAACAAATAAAGGAACCAAAATCTTCGACGGCCTGAAATAACGGAAATTATGTCCTTTGATTGTCAGAGTCTTAATTTTTAGTAAGGTGCTCGTTTAATATCTGCGAGTAGCTGCAATTTTTTATCTTTTAAATAATGAAATACATAGATTACGCCTTAGTCAAAAGGTATGTGCTATGGAAATATTGAAACTATATAGATGGAGTTCAGGAATATTAATAGTGTGAGGAATGTTAGCCAGAGACCGATACGAAATAAATCTTATAATATAAGAAAGCTACTGAGGATATTAATGGAAAAATCAAAATAATTACAAATTTTGAAAGTGAATACTACGATTGAGAGTGTATTATGTTAGAAGAAGAATATGCAGTGAGAGTATAATGTAATACTGGGAAAGTAATAATGTATATAAAATTATTATTAATTATGGGTGTAAAGTAATTAATTATTTCGTATATTCTACACGTTTAAGTGTGGCCGTATGAAATAAGACGGTAGATTGCCTGTACTATAAGAGTCGAAAAGAAAACACTTAGAGTAATCTTTAGAGAATAAATGTTGTTCAAACATATGGATTGGAAAATATACAAATTTCACGCATAAAATATTAGTTAACTAACGTTTTCCAATATAAGATAAGTTGGATGCAGAACACAGTAAACTTGTAAGAGAAGTTTAGACTCGGAGAAATATTTCAAGTATAATAATAAATTTGAAGTGAAAATATTATCTCGATTATTTGCTAGATGTTTTTGGTATAGGTAGAATATTAGTGTAGGTATTAGTTCTTAGTAAGGTGTTCGTTAATATCTGGAGTGGCTACAATTTATCTTTAAAATATGAATTCAATATAGGGAGTGCGAGCAGATATATTACAAAATACAATAATCAAAAATAAAACACGACGCTTTGAAGGGTACATATTGAATCTTGTGAGGAATTAAATGTAAGATAAGGAATTAGATACTTACCGATCTACATTAAACAATATGTTTATTATGAATCTAGTCGACAGTATATACTTATGACTTATAAAGAATCATATTAATAACTGTGAATGCTTTTGCCTATAATATACGACATTTCCTTCATCGTGTGGGTAAGAAATTTCAGACACTGGCAATAGTACATCTCAATATGTTGCGTTTGCACCTTTGGTCAAGATAAAACTAAAGAATCATTATTGTCATCAGTTACGTGGAATGCATTTCAGATTTAAGAAACATATACAACATAGTTGTAAAGGTGTTTCAAAAGCTCCGGATTGTACTAGATGCATATAATTAATGACGAGCAAGAGTCAGTTTTGGACGCACATTTTAGTCTGAACGTGAAAATGAAAAGACTGACGTTACTGTCTTGCAAGTATTGTAATTATGTACGTGTTATATGTATTAAAAAATTATATAATTGAACGTAATGATAGAGATACGTGTGTTAAATGATTTATTTAATAGCACTATTCATACTTTTGTCACCAACATTTACTGAAAAACACCGCAATTAAGCTTGTTTTAGTTAAAATTGTATAATGATCGTTATATATATTAAAATTGTTTGCATTATTTACGAAAAAATCGTTGAATATTTACTCCCTTATATAAGAAAATTATTCCAATAATTATGGTACAGTGTGTTTTATGTACCGATGGTGTTTTGGACTGTCGAAAAGAAAACATGACAGTAAGCTAGAAGTAAGATAGAAGCTTTACAGATAGGTCTTTGAGAATTTTTCACTTTTCCTTTCAAAATGACTAATGTTTTATATAGAATTAATCTTTTGCATGTAGTCATGTTGAATTGTTGTTTAGTCTTATATTTCATATAACGGTAGCAGCCTTTTTATGTGAATTATGTATGAAAACATCACGTTCTATAAAACATTCAATATTAATAATAATAATATTAATCTTGAAATTTTAGCTGCATGATGTGAAATACTTGAAAAAGTTTTTAAAGGTTAATTTATTTCATAGGAACATTATTTATTGATATAATGTAACTTGTATCTTTTGGTATTAACACTAGGTGTGATGGATAGAGGGACAATCTCCTTATGGCATAATATTTAACAAAATACCTACATAGTAACAATAGTATTGATACGTGAATATACTTAGTTAAATAATTAAGATTACCAATGTGGAAGTAGCACAATAAATTCTGTCAAATATAACAACGTTTCGTGCGGGGGTTGTGAATCTCCAAATCATTATTGTAAACGGAATTATAATAGTCATGTCGGTTACGCTTCATACAATTTCAGATCAAGAGGTGTACCATTCCGTTAGTATTATTATACATTTACGCTTGTACTTGTTGGGTTTTCAGAATAAATTTCATTCCATAGTCGTGTGAATGTTACAACACAAGAATGTGCATACGACTCGATTTGATGTAAGAGTATTCGTATAGATGCAACAAATCGGTAGCTAATGAGAGAGAGAGAGAGAGAGAGAGAGAGAATGATCGACAATTAAAGATGACAGTTCGAAAGTTAAATTCACTACGAATAAGGCGACCTTATGTGGGCTATTAGACGCGGTTCTAATGTGAAAGAATTTGTTATTATCATAATGATAAATACTTTGTTGTCTTTCGTTTTGTTTTGCATTTACAGAAAGAAAGATGTAGTGTAGATAAGATGACTAGACCATGTAAGATTTATGCATGGACTGACTTTAAGATGTAATGATTTTAATTATTTGATTTAAGACTGCAGTGTATCGCTATTTAATATACATACAAAAATTAATTGTTTAAAGGATGTCAAGTTAATGACTGATCATTTTTTATTTAAAATTTAGAGATCTTTGGCACGCTCAATTGTATTATAAACCAATCGAAACTTGTATTCATACGTCTATGTACATTTCAATTAGATCGAATATCGTAGAAAAGATTTATTCAATTGTGAAAGTGCGGTGACCATCATACTGGTGCTAGTACTTGAAACGATTTAATATTACGTTTAACTTCTTCATCATCTGAGTATCGTAACTCACAAACTATCGAAAATCTCAAGTGTTGGCCCGCTGAAGAATCGACGTTTTTGTTACACTCTGATTTGATTTCCGATTCATAGGATTTTACGAAGAGATACTACGATCTAGAGAGAGAAAGGTACGACGTATACCCATAAGTTAGAGGTACCACGCCATATGTGGAAGGGGCAAAGAGTGTGTGTGAGAGAGAATGATGCGTCAATTAATGAAGAGGACAAGCAAATCAGTATTAGATACTAGAAATGTAGAATATTGTCGACGTGCAAGGATTCCCCGGATCTGGTAATTAGTTTATATCGAAGGAAATGTACATTATGGATATTTCCGACAGTAATGTAGTAAAGTACGTTTTGAACATAAAACAATTGGTTAATGCACAATTATCATGGTCTACGATTGGAATCGGGCGATATACCCTTTGATGGAATCAACGAAACGTTGGAAGACATCGTTACATGTGCTCACAAGATATACATAAAAGGCGCAGACAAATAAAAGACATAGGTTGCAGGAAATTTTAGATGCTGACAATATTGTCGATATAGACATATTATGTCTGTCCATCTCTACCGAAACTCATAGGACAACAACATCGTCGATTTTCAATAAATTGCGAAAATCATACATTTAACGGAAAGTGTGCTAAAGAAAATGTTAAAATGCTTTAAAATTGTATACTGTAAAATCTTCAAGACTAGCCTGCATCTCTTCGAAGGTCAATGAGAATTTACTATGAAGTGAAACGTCTTGCATTAATGGAAACAAAAGACATCGAGTCTACCTATAGATTTCATGTCAACGTTTGCAGAACGTGAAATTGAAGAAGTATGGTCATGCTTACCACTCACAATGCAAATGCATCCAGATTTACGTGAATGTCATCAATAAACGTTTTGAAACGAGTGATGATACCGCAGATAGACAACCGCCTATGATTAAAGACTATGCAAAGTGTTAATTTCAGAGGGATGTCTAGTAATGGCAGTATAGGTATTTTAAAAATAGCGAGATTGCTTTCGCTTCGCAGTAGATGCGCGGTAATATTTAACAATTTCACTTTCATATTCTTTTGTATGGCGATAATAAGGTTAATTGTCAACTAGATTCAATTTTCAAGAACCTCATATTCAGTTGTAATCGCTCCATAGCCACTCATATCAGCAAGTGTATGATGGCAGCCTACGATGAATCTATGCATTTTAGATGCACCCACATATTTCATTCTGCAACACGCAGATTCTGCAATCTCTTTAAACATACCAAAAGATGGCAGCATTATCATTTCCTTTAACTTTTTACTTAAAAGACACAAAACTGTGCGTAAAGATAGAAAGAAACTGTTGAATTTTACGCGCTTCTCTTAGATTTTTACGTCGTCATTTCGATCTTCTTATTCTCAGAAATTTTAAAAGTGGGAAATATTAAATGAAGGTTAATTAATTATATTAGAAGCAAGTCGATACTCGTATGTGTTCGTCACTTGTGAGAAGTCAGATTCATTGTTACCGTATAGTAAAGTCTACGGGTAATTAACAGGTCGAAACTTGTATGGCGATGTTTAAGATGTCGTAAATTGTACACATATTAAAAAACGGTCAGGAACCTGATTAATTACATTACCCACGTGTCCAAACTCGTATAGCTATGGCTCGAACGTCATGAAAACACGTAAATATCGTGAATAGATAAATGCATAGGGAATAAGCGTGTCATCCTCTCTTTCTAATTACTGCTAGCTTCTTCCATCATTTCTATATTATACATTTTAATACACGCTATTCGGATTATGTGAAATTTATTACTATTTAAATATTATTATTATAAATTATTTATTTATTTATTTATTTATGCTACTTTTGTTAACAAAGGGGTGAGTTGGCCTACAAGTGGCCCGCCATGTTATTCCTAGATAAAATACAGAACTGAGATCATCTCCTTTCTATTATGGTGGAGGTTGTCTAAAAATTTTGGAAAGCGAAAATGTGTTACTTGGTATACCTTTTGATGAAATTGCGCAATGACTTTAAACGCGTCTGAACCTGTATACATGGAAAATATATGGTGAAAATGATCGGCGGGTAATCGGAGATGACGATGACCGTGATAACGGTATAATCTAACAACGGGTACTAGAGAGCAAGAGAGATGGTAGTAGCACGCAGGAGGAAAAGGTCATTATTAGAATTTTATGTTCACATTCAAAATACGGTTCCTAGCCTACGCTGTATTTCCACATAGGCATCGAGAAGCGAATATGATGTAGCAATAGCTGACCTTTAATGAATTGCTTTTGCATTTTTTTTTCGTAATTCCTCACATGACAATACTAATGTGTAAGAGCCAGTACTTTTCAATATTTATGAACTAATTTCTTAAGATCACGCGTTAGAAAGAGACCGTTTGCAATAACCATCTAAGGGCTGGACATTTTTATAACAATATTAGGGGGTCGGTGCCAGGTCTTTTGAACGCGTTGAGACTTGCTTAGCGGCTTTTCTACGTTAATTTCAAAATGGTCTTGGGTGAAGGGACTCGACGGTTTTGTCTCTATTGGAGATCATTGAGATACGCTAATTAATCTGTGAGCAGCTGTAACCCTCTGTACCGTGATGCAATGAATACGTGTCTCCAATGATAACTTCACCCCATTTGGAATGTGAGGATTGGTCCTTAAGAATTAATTGATTTTCTCAATCTTTTTGATGGATTCTCGAATGAAGTTGGAAAATTGATCCTCAGCAGCGTCTTCTTCAAGAGTGCTGTAAACCCTGTTCAAGGCCTCAAAAATCTTTTAGACATCTACCATATTGATGTACAAATACAAGTTTTGAAACAGAGGCGCTTACGTGCTGTCAAACATAGACACAGGAACGCGACATTCCTTTGAAACGTGTCTGGACCCGTATACATTTTCGAAAGTTTCAGGAAAACAAATGTACGGTGAATAAGTGATCCACGGATAATCGACGACCATAAAAACGGTATACTGCTAATGTTAATGGATCTAAATAAGAATATGCGAGAGCGAGAGAGATGATAGTAGAACGCACGAGGAAAAGGTTTCCGCGCATCAGGGGGTCGACACCAGGTCTTTTGAACGCGTTGAGACATGCTTAGAGGCTTTTCTAAATTAATTTTAAAATGGTCTTAGCGGTTTTGTGTGAAGGGGCTCAGCGGTTTCGTCACTATTGGAGATCATTGAGATACACTAACGGCTTGTCAAGGGAAAGGTCCGCAAACCGGTTGTGCGACTGTCATATTGGTGGAGAGATTTCCCCCACGAGAGAAAATTCTGGAAGGTGAATTCGAACTTACAACATGACAAGGGAGAGGTCAAAGCTTTGATTGTAGGTTTTTAAAATTTGTGTGAGATTTAAAAAGTAGGTCGTCGATATACGAGATTGAGCTAGACACCTTCAAACTGGTATTCAGACTAATGGAAATCTACGCTGTCAATTCATCAAAAAAGATATGTAACATCCGAATTAGGTCGGTAACGGTGTACGCACGAGGAAAAGGTCATTTTACTTTCACTCTCAATACGGTTCCTACCGAATACGATGTATTTCCATAAGCGACTATAATGTAGCAATATCTGACCTTTGATTTTCGACACATGGCAAAGGTCGTCGATATACGAGATTACGCTTCAAGCTGGTATATGGATATATTTCCCCGACGAGAGAAAACTCTGAAATGTGAATTCGAACTTACATCATGACAAGGGAGAGGTCAACGCCCTGATTGTAGGTTTTTAAAATTTGTGTGAGATTTAAAAAGTACGTCGTCGATATACGAGATTGCGCTTCAAGCTGGTATTTAGACTAATGGAAATCTACAGAGACATAGGTCCCGATATATTATCTAATATGCTTGGAATTCACATGTGTTTTCCCAAGGATGGTCGATGATAAGGGAGAGGTCAACGCCTTGATTGTAGGTTTTTAAAATTTGTGTGAGACGAAGTCTTGCGTCATCTTAATGACCTCATAAGCGACGGTCAGATTTCCCAATGAGAGGGTCTTGAAACCGCGTACTAAACAGTAAATCAAAAATGCGAATCAATCCGCGAATCGGCCCGCGAGTCAGTCCGCGACTCAAACCACGAGTCAGTCCGAGACTCAAACCACGAATTAGTTCACGAATCTACCACCTCGCATGCTGCGACAGCGCCGCGACTGTGGCGACGCCTGGTGGCGGCGGCGGGAGTTTCGCGGGAACCGCTCTTATACATCTACTCATTGCAAAGTATAATTATTTTTGTTTGTAGTTGGACGTAGAGAAAAAAAAAAGGATTCGCAAAGAACGATATTGGAAAGTGTGGACTCGGGTGTGCTGGTGGATAACAACACTTCCATTTTGTCCGAGAATTGTGACAATATCGATGTGAGTACATACACTTCCTATATATCTGAACTATTTACGTATGAGGAGCTTGTTTTCAAAATTCTCCATATTCCACGTTTGCTATAAAAACAAAGTTGTACTAAATTAATCTTCGCGTACATTGATAGATTTCTCTGAAATGATTGATTAAACAAGAATAATATATAAGGCAACAAGGGCGAAATTTTCAATCTTCGACGATGTTAAGTTTGTCACGCCAGTGAAGTCATGGTGGAAATACAAAGGTGTATCATTACGCACGTGGCAGTGGATTGGCCATAATATGCCCAATGAATCTTGAACCAAATTGCATTTTCTATATCGGTAAACCTGATGCCAGTGCCACACCTTGTCTACCCCAACAATTTAAATTGTAACCAATGGACAGTTAACCAAAGTTGAGAAACGACTGCGCAGCCATGGGAATGCTACACCTTTGTATTTCCACCATGAGTGAAATGACTGACAATCACACTCGTGGAAGAACTATATTCTTCACGTTTGGGTACGATATTTTTTAATATGACGTGCACGAAGTGTGGGTATTATCATTAGAAAATTTCGTTCTAGTATTTAAAAACTACTTTTATGTACATCTTTTCGGTGCGTAAAGTAAACTTGTGCGTAAAGTAAACTTTACGCACTCGATTATACTTTACGCACGAAAAAGCCGTACGTAAACAATATTTCGGCACACGTGTGTGTGTAAAGTTCTTTACGCATACGCCCTTGTATCGAAAACTACTATTTATGGATGGATCATTAAAAGTTTATTTGAAAATGTTTGTAAAGAATTTGGTTTGTATTTTGTACAATTTTTGGAGCGAATTTGATGGGTTTTGGAAATTATTTTGTTATACTACTTTCAAAGTATTCACATACAAATTACATACCAATTACGATTAACACTTTCAAACTACGGTTGCTGTGCATTCGAGGAATGTGAACTTTTATATATAACACTCTGATCCTTAATAAATTATTTTTTTGTCATTCAGAAGTTTCCAAAAGATACAATTTCGTTTGTAATCACATTTGAGAAAATGAGTTTTGTTAGTTACGGGTTCAATCATTGTATGGAGAAACAGACGATGAATTTATTATTCCTTGCAATGTTGGCTTAGATTTTCGGGTGCACGATTGGCCCCTGGTCGTTTTCAGATCGAAATTTTAAAATGTCGAAATTTTGATTTGGAAAAATATCGAGGTATTCAGAATGACGAGACGCATG